>PVKA01007421.1:0-77931 GCA_004027165.1 Ctenomys sociabilis | reverse complement strand
TTCTCACCTTTTCACTAGCTGCTCCGGCATCTTCAAGATCTGAGACTCTGTCTTCGCTTTCACTGAGACGGTTTTGTAGACTCGTGATTGCTATTTTTAGTTCTTCTATATCTCTTTGACTGTGTTTCATGTGTTCTATTTCTTTTCTGTATTGCTCATTCAAGGAATCCATCATATTTCTGATCTCCTCAATTTTTTTATCCATGTCTTCTTTAAAGGTAGTTATTAATTTTTTTTCTGCTGTGTTTCTTCCAAGTTGGATTTCCTCTGTATATTTCTGGACTTGTTTCGGTATTTCAGATCGTATGACTTCAAAAAGTTTTTTTTGATTTCAGAACTTATTTCTGCTTTGAGTTCCTCATGATCTTTCTGCTGTTGTTTCTTTACTTCAGATGCTGTTAATTCATATATATCAGTTGGAATAGTGCTCTCTGCATTTGTTCAGGGTGAGCATCATTTTTCCGCCCAATGTTTCTGGAATTCATTATTTATTTCAGATTCTATGTATTCAAATATTTCTTTTTTAATTTGGGGAATTACTTCTCCTTTTATTTCCTCTATAGCTTTCTGCTGTTGTTCCTTTGCTGCTGTATCTGTTAGTTCATTTGTTGCAGCTGAGCTAGTGTCCTCTGCCCTTCCTGATGGACTCGAGGTCTGGGATTGCATTTTTCGCCTTCTCTTTGTCATTTTGTATAGCACTGATCTTTGACCTTTGGTGTAGAGCTTTGGTGCGGCTATAACCTTAGCTCCTTATGAGATTCGGGTGCCAGTCTATTAAGTTTGAGATTTTCGAGGTATGCCTATCCTGGGTCTAGCTGTTGTGCTCAGTTCCTTTTTTGCTGAAGCTCCTGTGGTTCCCCTCTGTTGGTTCCCGGGGTCAGCCCTCCTGTGTCAGGCAGGTCATTCCCCAGATGGGTGGGCCTGGGCTTTGGTGGGTCTTCTGGGCTCACAAAAGAATAGTGGATGATCTTATTCACTGAGTAGGCTATACTGAGCCTGCCAGCTTGTGCTGGGTCCGGGTCTACAGGCCGTAACCCAAGAAGGCTGGGAAAGGTCCCTCTGGTGCAGTGGGCCTGGAGCCCTCACTCATAGGCCAGGCTGTGCTGGGTTTCGGTCCGTAGTGTGGGACCGTGGATTACTGAGAAATGCCCCTCTGGTGTGGCAGGCTTGGAGTTCTCACTCCAGGCCGACCTGCACTGGGTCTGGGGCTGTGGGGTGGGACCAGTAATCACCTGGAAATGTTTCTCTGGCACCGTGTGCCTGGAGCTGTCACCGGGCCACGTGAGGTGACGGGCAGCTTAATCCCTGGGAAATGTATCTCAGGCACGACGGGCCTGGGGTTCTACACTCACTGACCTTTGATGCCCAGAGAATCGGGGAAATTCCCACTCAATCAGTGGGCTTTAGGTCAGGGGATCCGGGAGGTGTTGGTGAGTGGGTCCTGAGGTTTCAGGCCAGTCACTGGCTTGGAGGGGTTAGGGACAGGGATCCGGGTAGCACGCGTGGGAAGGAGCCAAAGGCTCTCCCTCAGACTCACCACCCTCTCACGGATCTGGGAAGCCTGGTGAGTCCTGTAAATTCGCTCTCACTGGGAGAGCTTGGCACGGGAACCAGGAGGCCGCTGGAGTCAGCCACTGTCTCAGCTGGTCTCTGGCTGGCCAGGCGTGGGTGGGATGGAGGAAGATTGCGGAGTCGGCCACTGTCTCTGGCCGGAATCATGGGCTGGGCGGGCGCGGGCGGGATGGAGCAGGATGGTGGAGTCGGCTGCGCTGTCTCCGGCCGGTCTCAGGGGCTTCACTATTAACTCCTAATCAGTTACGTATAACGGAATAAAATTATCCTGGTTAACAATAATTTCTGAACCCTAAAACAGTCTTAAATCCTCACTGAATATATTAAATATTTCTATAACTAACTAGGTGTTGTAATACTTTTACTGTAAATCTTTATTTTAAAACCTTTATTTTAAAAATATAGTGGCTTTCTTCTTATGGGCTAATGTTGACATTTCTTGCAATGATGTCAATAGATTTAAAATTCCTTCAGATTGTTGTGTCAAATGTGCCAAGAGCAGGATGATGTTACCGTGTTTTGAACTGATGAGCACTGTGAAAGCCACCATTCTACCTTGGCATGGGTTCCATTAAATGACCACACGAACATGTGGCATATATGAAGAAAGCCTTTGAGTCATTGTTTCAATATTAATTTATGAGAGGTACCTCAGGGCATTGCTGTAACACACTGATTAACATCACTACTACTGAAACAGCTATTCAGGGGCCTCTGCTCTTGCCTCTTCCACCCACATTCTACTGGGGAAAGCAGTGGGCGCAGAGTAGCACAAAGCGTGCTCACTGCCTGTGGGTGATGTGGAGCAAGTGTCATATCCCGTTCTGCTTGTCACTCATTCAAGGAAACACAGAGTAGGCATGTGGAGCTTGTCACCCAGGGTTCTGGAGCAAGATGCTCAGGTTGCTTTAGGCTTTGTATAGCTCTGAATGACTAACGACAACAGTAGGAAAAAGGTGCCAGAGTTTCAGTGAGTGCACGGGTGGCCAGGAAACAGAACACTACTGAATGATTGAAAGAATCACATGATGTAGCAATTAAACAGATTACATAGCCTTCAAAATTAATAATAAAACATAGTGTGCTCTCATGGCCTTTGCTCATTAACAACTAATTAGCATTTGTACTTTCTTTTTCTATATTCTTCTGTTATTTCATGTCTTTCTCTAAAGAAATTCCACCACCGAGTCCTAAAAACATAGTCCTTTGTACTGTCAATGAAAGAGACTCACTAGAATAGTGTGAATAAATATTCTTCTTACTTGTATTATTTTATCTGATGTTTAATTTAATTTATTTATTTGGCATCAGGAATCAAACTCATTACCTTACTTGCCAGGCAGGTCTAATGCTGCTGAGCTATATCCCAGCTATTATTTTGTTTTAAAAAGTAAGCTTTGATGAAAATGTGGCTAGATGTGGATATGATTGAGAGGGTTTCCCTTGGAGTAGAATTTGGCTTGGTGGGTTCTCTAATGCTAGCCAAATAGCAGTGGTGTAACCCTGGCCTATGATCAAGATCGTCTGTTACAGCGTTTGTCTTAGCAGCATTCATAGTGCATAGTAATGAGGCTCACTGCTTAGTAGACTATTATTCTTCCAAGAAATATTTAAGTGCTTTTTAAATTAGGCAAAAATTCTTAATCTCTTTTTTTCAGATCTTAATTTCTAATGAGTCCCTGTATCTCTCTGTTTTGTAAGAGTAATGGAAAAAGAAGAATAGTATGGCATATTAATTACGTCACCTTGTTAAGCATAAATGATAGTTCATTTCTTTTTAAGCAACATCAGTTAACATTTTTCAAAAGTCTAAGTGATGTACAGTATGCTAAACTTGACGGGTACAACCCCTAGAAAAGTAATAATAGTGACTTTAAAGGTGAATATCACTTGTTAGTGAGCAATAGTGACATACATCATAAAATTACAGTTGAAGTCTCAAAATGGTGTATTTTGAATAACAACATTAATGATTCTTTGAACTGAACATTATCTAAAAGAAGATTTAACTATGTTTCATTATATAGACTCAATCTGCTCAAAAGCTTGACATTAATTTCTTGTCAAAAGTAAGTTTTGTTATCTAGTAGGTCTCAAATACATGGGAATAAATACTATTTTATAGTAGTTTAAATATGTGAACAAAAAAGGAAAGGAAACTTTTTAAGCCAAGACAGAAAAATTATATCTAAGAGAATACTGATAGTTTTAAAAACTTACTTTAAACTTACTTATTTTAAACATGTAGAATAGAGTTAAATAAACCTTGTACTAATTTTATCTTATTTTTCATTTTGGGGGACTTGATATTACACAGATTCACATAACAAATACATAAGTATTGTCATTGATATTGGCAACCAGTGAAAGTTTCACAAGATTTTTAATTAATTTTATTCCAGGTATCATATCTCTATAGTGGTGTTTCATCTCTTAGGTGTATGCTAAAATTCATGGAATGTTGGGTTAAGCTCTATCTCTTAGCACTTACAGTAGGTATGTGACAAATTATTAAAGTGGTAATAATAACTTCATGTTTCTAATTTTGTTATTGAACATGCAAGAGATGATCCAGTCAGAATCACAGGTACTTCCTTATTTACCATTAATGTATCACTACATATTCCTAGAAAATTATAACTGGTTAATGGAGAAAATTGCAATCTTACTGAGTTTTATTTTCTAAAAAGTTGTATGTTCTAGTTAGCACAAAATGCAAGCTATACACAAAGCCATTGTGGAATTATTCTCTTGTGATCCTATCTTCAGTGGAAAGGAATACTTTTGGAAATGAAAATAAAGTTGCTGTTTTTAATTTCATGTTTAATTGAAGATCTAAAGGATGTTAGAGATATGTTATTTTTTTAATAATCTTTCTGTCATAAGCCTATCTGCTCTAATAGAAAAACCTTCAAAGCTGAACAAAATATTCAATATGACTAACATATAGATGATTACATTAAACAAAAAGAGTAGTAGCTATACCAGAAATAATAAATGTCTTGACTAAAATTCAGAAAGCTTCCTTAACAATGTTTTCTGATAAACAAAGCTGAAAAATTTATCACAGAATATTTGTATTATGAATCTCTACTGTCCAGTACCCAAACTATCCATTTGAAATTATCTATGTAAGACTAACTATTATCATTATATAATTGATATTTTATAGTTGTAGACTTTTTAAGGGACAGTAATAATAAAAATAATGTTGCCAAACACAAATGCAATTATTCATAGTCTACAATTTCACAATACAATATTCTGAGTTATCTACTCAAAACTATTAGGTATAATTAAAAATTCACTTAAAGGAGATGGGTAAGAACAATCATGAAATCACAATGTGGTCCTGATTAGAGAAACAATTGCTTAAATTATTCAGTTGAGAAAGAGTTAGCATTCATAATAATAGAAAGATAAATGTTCTGAGCAGTAGAGTCAATAATCTGGATGAGCCATGTAAACAAACTGCAGCATGGGCACACGCTCAAGGCTATGTTTTGTACATCAGAGTGGGCATCCACAGAAGCAGGTGGAGATTTTTTTTTTTTTTTTTATGAACAGAAGGGAAATGAAATCAGCCTTGACCATACCAAAAACAAGAACATGCCGTGCAGAGAGGAGCATATTTAATTCAGCTCCTTGCCCCTGAGGTTGATAGGAAAGGTAGAGATTAATGATAAAAGAGTTATGTCATGTTCCAAAATGTTTCTTTAAATGTTGTGAAAATAGCCATTCTGCCCAAGTCAGATTACAGTTGGAATGCTGCGTCAATCAGCATGCCAAATGGATTTCTTTGTCATGTATGTGGACACACAATTAGGTACAAAAATAAAACACTTGGCAATGACAGTTTTGATTATTATGTGAAGATCTCACAAAAAAGAACTATGAATTGATTTAAATGAGGAAAAAGAAATGCTTATAACTGATATGAATAATACATATTTTAAAAAAGATAAAGAGAAAGTAAAAAAGCTGGAGGCATTTTTTTATGTTATCTTTTTGGCTTTTTAACCCTGTCAGTCTCACTTTGTAGAAGAGTGAGACACAGAGATTAGCTAAAACATCTACTGGCACAGTTCAACAGTATTTATTGACTTCCTGCTTGTGCAAGGCACTGAAGCAGTCAAAAGAATAAATCTTGTTCTTACTACACAGTCAAGCACACCCACAGCTCCACCCACATATACAAAGATAAAACAGTAGCTGTGAAGTAGATATGTTAATTAGTTTATTAATCAAAACAATAGTTGTGTACTTTAAATGCATACAATTTTCATTTGTCAATTTTACCTCAGTAAATTCAATAATCTTTATAAGAGCAAACAACTGGCAAGACACAGCAGTATTCTTCCTATATAGTGTTGTGCAGGAGTCTAGAACAGGCAAAGTGTTGAGAGAGACAGAGAAGGAGAGAGAAAGGTGAATTTTATTAGTTACCAAGGAAATGCAAGTAACTTTCTAAATGATTAATTAGCAATCTGGGGACATTGATAACACATTGTTGCTTGAGGCTGGGAGAAAACTGGACAGGTATTCATCACGGCCACTGTTTATCAAAGGATTGTTCCATTTCATACAATTTGTCAGTGGATTTCAAGAGACATATATCATTCACATGGCTTAAAGAACATAATTATTCATAGTCTAGTCTTTGTAATTATTTTTAATACAAAACATAGATATGGCCATAAAATGTTTGTTTAACAATAATCAAATAGAAAGAAGAAAGGGAAATAATTACTTAATAATTAGTAGTATTTTAATCAGTGATGGCATATATATTCAGGAAAGTATCCAAGCACTGTTGAACCTATTGATGAGAGAAGAAAGGAGAGAAAGGGTATAACAAAGGAAGCCTGGAATAGAAGTCAATTATGTAGTTGGAAGATAATTACATCTTCATCAGTTCCTTAATAAAATCATTATGCTCTAAATTAAAAAGTAATGACTTGAAAAACTACTTAAGTATGCTAATTTTAAATAATCAATAAAGAAATATTTATATCAATCACCTATATTAATAAAAAGTCATGAATATCATTTCATTAAAATATCACACAATAAAATGTACTAAATGTCATTCTAACAGGACTTCGCACTAAAGTAATTGCTAGGGTTTGGTAAGTATTTCTCAGGAAAGAGTACAACTTCATGTGATTTCATTTATATAGTGTCTACATCAAAAGGTTGATGGCTTGAAGTTTTAACTACAGTTCAGTTGTACGGACCAGAGGTTTGTTTATGACCACGAAAGATGAAAAGGCTAACTCTTTGAAAATGTCTCCACTTCTTGACTTCTGCTCCTTAGCATTTTTTGAGGAAGGTAACGATATGTAGTGTTTGTTGTAAATGCAATTCTCTTCACTGTTCAATGCTGAATAATATTTTTCAGTGTTCACTCCTTCCATTTTACTAATTAGCAATTATTTTTGTTTGCATTAGCACTAGATATTCCACATATTTTGTGAACTTGGGCTAGTTGCATATCACATCTTCCTTTAATCTTATTTTTTTGTGGAACTGGGGATTGAACTCAGGCCCTTGTGCTTGCCAAGCAAGTGCTTATTCTACTGAGCTATATCGCTGGCCAATCCTTTAATCTTAATATATAATAGCACTTGCTAGGACTGTTTGGACCAGTTCTTCTAGCAAATAGAAAGGGGTATGAATGTCATGTGTGTTCTATTGTATTCCAATCTTGGTTGTGTAATGTTAATTCATTTCCATTCTGTCTTAAATGTTTATGTAGTTTACATGCAATTTCATTTTCAACTGGTTCATGCCTAATATATAATTTTCTAATTGCTATGATATGGTGTTAGTTAATTTATCTTGGCATTCTTTTTAACTTGTCTTGAGACTGATGGGTAGTTGACCAACAGATACTGCTTTAATACTTTAGGAGATGGGAGGAGTAGTGATGGAAGAAAGACTCTCCCAGGATTTTTCTTTTCCAAGCAGACCTTACATCCCAACATCAAGGGTAGATTTGAGGCCCTATAACACAATAATCTACCGTATGACCTGGCGAAGCTTTGGGGGATATTTAAGATTTAAATCATTGCATGTGCATAAAGCATATTTATTTACTAACTGTTATAGCAAAGTATATGTTTGAAACTGGCCAAGTATGATGGGAATCACTACTACAGGTCATGATAGTTCATAGTCATCCTTTTTATCCAAGTAGAGCTGCAACTGGACCTAAGAACCCACCTTCCTATTTCAGGGATGTGTGCTTATGTATAGAAATTGCTCATTTCATGGACAATACATGTAAAATTGGCATTAGCTCTTGAGAATATTCCTTGGAGCATTGGAAAAAAACCCTGACACTTTCTAAAGTGTCATTCTTTTAAAAATACACTAGTTTCTCTAGTTTAACATGCTTTTCTCAATTATGCTACAAGTAGGATCTTTGTAAAGTTTTGTGCATAGATATTATTTGGCCAATAGCCATTTTCTGTATCTATCACAATACAGTACTGACTTAATCCATTTGTATGATTAGAGTAAATGAAAAGATTAAGCTTTTTATAAAAAAGTGAGCCAGGGAGATGGCTCAGTGGTATAAGCGCTTCCCTCAAGCATAAGGACCTTAGTTCAATCCCTGGTTCCACCAAAAAAAAAAAAAGTTTTGGGGCTGGAGAGATGGCTCAGTGGGATAAGCACTTCCCTGGCAAGTGCAAGGGCCTGAGTTCAATCCCCAGTTTTGCAAAAAAAAAAAAAAAAAAAGCGATATATTTCTGTACCTGTGCTACATGATTAATGTGTTTTATTCTTTAATAATTTATTAAAATAAAAGCATTGGGGGGTGGGGTCATCACTCAGTAGAATAACAACTTGCCTGCCAAGCGGAGAGTCCTGAGTTCAATCCCCAGTACCGCAAAAAAGTTAAAAAAAATAAAATAAAATAAAAGCATAGAGCTAGAGATATAGCTCATTAGTCTAAGAACTTGCCTGGGAAGGACAAGGTCTAGAGTTTGATCTCCTGTTCCACATGTCATGCTGGCCGCAAACCTTGGTCCCACAGTGCTCGCCCTGGAATGGGTGTGGTGGCTTACACCTGTAATTCCAGGACTGGGGAGGCTGATAAAGGAGGATCACTATGAGTCCAAACTGTGTAGTGAGAGCCTGTATCAAACAATCAATACATAAATGATAAAAAATTATATAGAAAAAGGTACAAAACTTGCATGGTTCTTTTGATGAGTTATGACAATTGCATGAACTTTGTTAATAATTTCACAAAGTGATATATGAATTTTGTTATACCTCTTCCAAATTCCAACTCCCTTCTGTCCTCCAAACACTGTTAAAATACATTAAATAATCTATCTATGTAATTTCATATAATTGTGATCGTGCAGGTAGAACTCTTAGTGTATAACTGCTTTTGTATTGCCCAATGGTTTAAATTTGTTGCTCCTATTGTATGCATTAATTGCTGCTCTTTGTATTATTCTTTGTTATATTAGTATTCCATTGCAAGAATGTAATGCATTATAAGTAAAAGCGTACACTGATGTATAAGTGTGTTATGGACATACATATTCATTTCCCTTACAATAAAAAATTTCCTTTGTTCTCATTTATAACTGCATTTTGACTATTTCATATCTTGTGCATGTTCATATGCATTTTGGATTTATTTTGCTTATTTCTTCTAAAAAGGCTGAAAATGAAAGGAAAAATGAATTTTTAAGCTTAAGCCCCACCTTAAGATATAACATTATGCATTTGCAAAACTACAAAATCCTAAAAATACACAATTTCCAAAACACTTGTTCAAATATTTTAAAATAAAGTTCATGCTTCCCATCATTTGTGTATGCAGCCCTTGCACAACTTTAAATATATAAAAAGTCCTAAGTACTTTTGATCCCAAGTATTTTTAAGCAAAGAATACCCAAATTGTATATAGAACTACGTTAATTACCCAAAAGAATAGCACTGATTTATTTGAGAAAAGATGAGCAAGAGAGCAAGCAATTGGTCTTAGAAAGGGATGGGCTAGAAATAGTGGTGTTTTGGGGGTGGTTGTAGGTTTTTAAATTACAAGAAAGTGAATATACAATTTTCTCTAATTATATATAAATTCCTTAGGCTAATCAATACCACTTTCACCCTTCCATTAATTCAGAACTTGGTTTTGAAACAAAAATGCTTTGCATGTTGGGATGTTCATTGTAATCTGAGGGATCAAAGAGTGCTAATGCCATTGGATATTGCTGCATAGTTATTCCTTTTGATGTACAAATTATCTCACAGAGATTACCAGTGTCCTCAAAGTTCACACACTTACGTAGAAACAGGACTCAAATTTTAGTCTTTTTTCACCTCTCTTTTATGATACCAGAAAAAAGTAGTTTGTTAAAAGTATTGAAAAGAGACTAAGGGTTATGTTCTTAAATTTCACTTTGTGTTCAGTACTATGTAAAGCCCTATCCTCTTAAGTAGAAAAAACATATAAAGCATTTTAGAAATAGATTTAAAAGTTCATTCATGGGGTGTAGCGACTAAAACTGTCCCTAAATACTACATTTATGTATGTCAAACCAGCAGGAGGGCACTTGACCTACTTTCTAAGGCTGAATGTTATTTTGGGAGTTTAAGACTTGCCTCTTTGGAAGTCCAGCAGCATACTGGAAGAAGGATTCCATGGTGTAGCACACGAAGCTTTTACTTAAGGTGTGTTGATAAGATGCCAAAGGAAAGGTTACTTTCAGTGTAAGTAGGGAAAATAAAGGCTCAAAGATGACACTATTTTTGTTGAAAAACTTTGTGTACACATATTTACACCCACATACTCAATAACACACACACACAAATATGTAGTCCATAATGAATCCACCCTGACTTCTCATATCAAATCTTTTAGCTTATATGCTGATTTGTAAATGAAAGAAAAATCGTATGCTACTAAACTACTAGAGATGTTCCACTGAAAATAGAAACAATACAAATTAAAGGAGCTCAATTGCACTTATTTTAACTGTGTAAAAATGTCATGCTTTAGAATATAAAAAACATTCTATTTTAAGTTCATAAAACTATAGATCAAAGGTCCATGATATTACATAACTCAAAGTAATTACATAATTATTTGCAGATGGGTGTAGACCTCTAAATTGATAATTCTAGGTTAGGTTACTAATGAAATGAACTTATTTAAGCATATTAATTACCTTTATGATGTTCAGTCATGTTTGGCCACAATGTATTCCTTAATGTACTGTCAGAGAGGAAATTGTGGAGAGTGAACCATTGTTCTAAAAAGACCTTTATTATCTTTCTAATGGTCAGTTTTCTTATCTATAACAAGAAAACATTATTATTACCATACAAGTCACTTTGGTGAAAATCAAGTGAGATAATCTATGTGAATAATTTTATAAGTTCCTCAGCTTTCATTTTATTTACAAATTCTAGTCATTATAAATGCTCTTTGTAAATTTTATTTTAGGAAGTGAATTTCAGCATTTTCCTGTTCTGGAAGGAGAATACAGTGATTAAACAGGGAGAAATCTCGGTTCTTATGAACCGAATGTTGTTTGGGAAAATTGCACCATCAATTATTTCCAGCTGTGCTACTGTTACTGGCAGCATTTTGGTCTGGATTAGGTGCATAGTGGTGGCTTCCCAAAGGAAGCAATGCTTCCAGTGGGCTCTGATGGTACAGTGAGAGTTAATTAGGCACGGAGGGAGCCTACTCCAAGCAGAAAAAAGTGCATGTTTAAATGCTCTGAGGGGGGAATAGAAGCCCATTTTATGAGAAATGAAACAGCAAGTTGGGTCTGGCTGCAACAAATACAGAGTGGTATAAAATCAGGGTAGTGTGGTAGGTTGTAGTTCATTATTCAGGTCCTTGCCAGATTATTTTATTGAGAATAATGAATATCTCATTAAAGCTTTCAGGGGAAAAGGTAGTAAGATGTAGTTCATTGTAAATGATCTCCCTGTTTTTATATTAAAAAGGGAACTCGTCAATGTGATGAATGAATCTATTGAAATCAATTTAGAGAGTTCTTCAGTTGACCAAGTATGAGATGACGGTAGGCAAAGCCACGTGGTGGTGTACAAAGACCTCCCTAAAGGGGGCACTTTCGTGTCAGATTTTCCAAGTGAAACTTAAGGTGGCAGGGCATCTGGGGGACTCCAAGTTCTGCTCAGTTTTCTTGTGAACCTAATGCTGTTTGAGAAAACAGGTGTACTGGAAGGAAGGAGGAAAAGAAGGCGGGAATGACAGATCGATAGCAGAGCTCCCCTGCTGTCCCTTTCCCTGGCAGCGCAGGCCACACACACCCTCTGCTCCTGCAAATCTTCACCTTGGTGCCAATATGCTTCCTGGGGCTCTCCTGCCCATGCAAACTCTCAGTGAGTACGATAGGCTCCACCTTCTTGGTCTTTGCCCCTTGCCTTTTCTATTTAATAAATCTAAGAGATTAAAAGGTGAAACTTAAAACTAAATAGCATTTGGTATGCTGATTTGTTATTGATGGATGAGCTGAACAAATGAGTTTTCGCCATCATTTGTGCAGAAAGGCATAAGTACATGTGGGTATGGACAGAAACAAAGTTTAGGCCAAAACAAAAGCTTATTATTCCACATAGCCTCAGATGCAGTTAGATTAACAAGTGTGGAGGTTTCATTTTGTTGATTATTTCACTAGGAATTTCTGAAGTTAGTGTCTATTCCTTTGACTTGAGGAACTCCAATCTAAGTTCAGAGGATTTGTTCCTTCTAAATTTCATATAAAGGAAAGTAATCTTACAAGGCAATGGAAAATGGTCCTCTGTTTTGATTTTGTTTCTTCAGACAATTTAAATAAAAGTGACTTCTGCTTAAAGGCATTTATTACTGTTTTTCTTTAAGGTACTCCTTACTTGGTAGACTCTTGACTAAAGATCCCATTGGGGAAGTCACAGCTTAGAGGAAAATAGAAACAGCCTGGATAAGCTTATGTTGTGTAAGAAAGAGGTGAGTGAAGATATGAATAAAAGCAACTCACCTCTGGGGGAAATTAATTTCGGATTACATTCAAATGACACATTTTTAATTATAAATTTCAAAGAAGTCATATTCCACGCACGATACTGAAAAGTTTGTACATATAGGATCATAATGAGTGCTTAGAAGTATGTTAGCAGTCAAGTGGTCTTGCATCATTTTAACATAGAGAACTTCCTAAAGTTGCATATCTGGGCTAAATCATGAGCATAAGAGAAATAGGAAAAAAGAAAATCTGAGTCATTTTCTAGAAATGAATGAGCATCCAATGGGCCTCACACTGTGGCATCCTTCACAGTGCTGAACTTTGAGCCAAACTGTTCTCCTGTGGTGAAAGGTGCTTTCTATCAAGTAACTTCTGAACCTGCTGGTCTCAAAGTGGCAGGTCCTAGAGGAACTTGATCCATGTGGGCTGCTGTGCACCCTGGCCGAAGCTTATCTAAGCTTTCATTAACATCTTAAATTTCACTTCCCTGTTGCCTCTTAGATGACAGAAACAAAACAAACAAACAAACAAAAAAACAACCTTGCAGAAATATAAGAATTAATAAGTGTTTTTAGAGGTCTAGAAATTAAAGGCTCAGAAAGTGGAAAGTGTTAGTTCAAGAAATGGTAACATCATACCTAAGTATACCATTTGAATCCACTCACATACTATTTGCTATTGCACATGTCAGGGGCAACTTTGAATAATAGCAACACTTAGCCTCAGTGTGAGAGGTGGCATTACAACACTACATCTTTTTCCAAACCTAACTTCCAAAAGTTGATCTCTTTAGTGATTCCTAGGAAAACTCCATACAAAATGCTTTTCCATTATTTAACCTCCTACCACATACTCAGTTGTAAATGCCTCAGAAAGGATGTATCAGCAAGGACATTAAGGAACCACTACCTGAGGCAAAGGAAAACATGTGAGAGAAAATGTGTGGCAAAGGCAGGCAATGACTGCAAGACTTCGAAGCCTCCATTGTGTTCCTTGGTGCCTACTGTCCTGTTTGAATACTTAGAATTATACACTTGTACAGTAAAGACCAGAGAAGACACATGAAACACATGGTCTTATAACGCTGAAATGTTACAAAATACCATCAAAAAGAAACCTGAATAAAGAGTTGAATGATAACTACACTCTCCTAGTAACCAATGAGTTGAACAACATAAGGAAAATTTGAAAATATCCTTAATGAATAAAATTGGAAAGAAAGGTATAAATACTTATATGCATGAAGTGAAATCAATACTTCATCAATTGCCATCTATGAAGGAAATTCATAGGCAATAACTTAACCTTCCACAATTTTAAATGAATAACAACTTTCTACATGTAAAACTAGAAAAGGAAGAACACTAAATGCAATGAGCACAAGGAAGGAAATATTTAGTATTAGAAGCAAATAAAATTCAAAAATATAAAAAGTCCGTAACACCAATATTGGCTCTTCCAAAAGATGAATAAATTGGAAAAAAATTAACCAATTAACCAAAAATAAAAAAAATGATGAAATCAAGGGTAAAAAGAGGAATAATTACAGCTAAACTTAAATTAGGAAAAAAGTATCTCTGAAGATTTTATGGCAACTAATTAAATAATGGAAATGGAAAAAATTCCTGGGAAGCATAAAAATAATAAAACTTACTCAAGAAGAGTGGAATATTAAAATGTTCAATAATAAAAAGAAGTATTCACAAAGAAAAGTTTAAAGTTATATGGCTTTAGTATTGTACTCTTTTTAAAGAAAATTAGCACTAAACCTTACAATCTCTTGAAAAATAAAATAGAAGTATAGGGAAGGTTTTTTTTAATTCACTTAGGAAGCTAATATTATTCTGATACCAAACCAAACAGACATCACAAGGAAAGAAACTACAGAGATTTCTTATGAATATAGATGTGAAAATCTTTAACAAAATGCTAGCAAGTCAAATCCAGCAGCATGTGAAATGTATTATGCAAGAAGACCAAGTGGGATTTAGACAAATAATGCAAAGCTTGTTCAACACATGAAAATTGGGCAGTGCAATGTATGATAAGTAGAATTACAAGAAAAAAACTGTATCATCATCCCAATACATGCAGAAAGGCAGTGAGTGAAAGCTAACATTGCTTCATGATTTAAGAAAAAATCCTAATTAAGCTAAGAATAGTAAGTAAATTAGGCTGTTTTTCTTTATTGTGATGAAATGCATGAGGCCGGTTAACTATATAGAAAACTGTTTCACTTAACTTACAGTCTTTTGTTGCTGTTGTTGTTCTGCTTCTTCTTTTTTTTTTTTTTTTTTTTGTGGTACTGGTGATTGAACTCAGGACCCTGTGCTTGCCAGGCAGGTGCTTATTCTCCTGAGCTATCTCCCCTGCCCTAACTTATAGTTTTGGATGTTCAAACACATGGTGTCAGCTTCAACTCACCTTTTATGAGGACCTTGTGAATGATGGTGTCACAGTGGTGGGAAAACTTGTGGAAGGAAGAAATCACACTTAGGAATAGGAAGCCAGAGAAGAACTCAGAGTTTGGGCTTGCTCTTTTAATAAATTACTAATATGAAAACTCAAGGATTCCATGTGAGGTAACCTTATTTAAAAAATGTATTTAGTACAGGTCTACAGCTTCTCACTACGCAGATAAGACTTGTACTGATCTTCCTGTTTTCAGCCTCACAAGTGCTGGAATTATAGGCATGCACCCCCATGCCCAGTCTCAGTTGATGTCTCAGCATACTCCAGTGAGTGGATCTAACGTGGGTCTCTGTGCTTTAGTCGACTGAGCTGTCTGGCCAGACCATGAATTAACCTTTATCTCTCTTCAGGCCAGCTCCTTCAATGTTCTTTTAAAATTCCACCACCTATATGACCACTTGGGGCCAAGTTTCCAATATATAACCTCTTAGAAAGCCTGCTCTATGAATACCAAACCATAACAGAGGTCTTCAGTCTGGTAAAGGGAAATTAAGAAAAATCTAAAACTAACACTGGAATGAACAGTAAAAGGTTAAAAGCTTTTTCATAACATATGGAACTAGATAATCATGTCTACTGTCTCTACTTCTGTTTATCATTAGGTAGAAGTTCTAAGTGGATGAATGAAACAAGAAAGAAAAAATATAATTTTAAAGGAAGTAGAATTTTATGTTTGCAGATGAGATTGTCTTCTATATAGATAAATTTAGTGAATCAGAACAAAAGTACTCATAATCAATGAGTATAAAATTGGCAACATGTAAGTTCAATATAAGATCAGATATATTTCTGCATAATTATAATAAACACTTTGAAAACAAAAATGAAGATTATATCTGCAGTTACATAAAAATTTAAAATAGAAACAAACATATGCAAATATGTGTGAACTTTGTACACTGAAAATTTAAAAACATTATTAAAGAAACTAATGGAAAGAAATGAAAATAAATGACCTAAATAAATGGAAAGAAGACTTTTGTTAGATTGAAAGACTTAATGATTAGGGAAAGCACCCCCTGAACTGAGCTACAGATTCAGAATAATCTTTTACTGAATTCTTTGCAGAATTTACATTTCTCATAAAATTATTGTCAAAATCCTAGCCAAAAAAATCCTGGAACACAAGAATAGTATTAGTTTGTCTTACTTTATTTTGAAACTTACTGCAAGATTGTACTAATAAAATGTGGTTTTTCTATTAGATTATACTTGTAATTGAATGGAGTAGGATTGAAAGTGAAAGTATTAATTCATGTAGTGCATGAAAAACTGACTACATATATGTGGTTAATTGACTCTAACAAGAGTGCTTAAACTATTTCATCAGAAAAGAATAATCTTGTCAATAAACGCTGATGATAACTAGATATTCCTACACAAAAGGTCCTTTTGCAACTCAGCTTGTTTCCAATTGTTTGGTTCATCAAGTTGAAAAGATGACCTACAGTTTGTGATTATAAGTTTTGATGATACATTTTAATGAGATTGTTGACACATAACTTTAAAACAGCAGAAAGAATTGTCTGGCAACTTTCCTCCACTAACATTTACATAGCTTTGACATAAATATAACGAAAAAACTTTTACCTTGAACAGCTGTAATTAGTCTTTCTTTAATGTATCTTTTGATTTCCCTGGAAAGAAAGCAGTTTAAGGTATCATAACCATGTTTGAGCAGTTGATTTGATCTCCTATAACACCATGTATTTGAAACATGCATGCCAAAATATGTACTTGGGAATGTGCAATAGTTAAAACCTAATCTCTGCCAAGGACATGTAATTGTGGAAGCTCTTATCTTTACATTAAGAATAAACACACAGGCCAGCAAGATAGCTCAGTGGACTAAGTGCCTGCTTAAGCAAGCACAGGGACAGAGGTTTGATCCCTGGCACAAAACATGCCGTGTGTCCCCACGTGTGCTGAGCCAGCAACCGAGTCTGGGAGTAGTGGCACGTGCCTGTAATCCCAGTGCTGTGAAGGCTAAAAACATGAGGATCACTAGGAAGCTGAGCTGCATAGTAGGACCCCGTACTGAATAAATAAATAAATAAATAAATATTTAGATAGATAGATAAATATGTACATACATAAATACACACACACAACTAAAACTTTGAGCAGTGAAAATAAGAGAAAGGGGCATAATATGACACTGTCATTTTTTAATAATTTGTGACAGGTATGAGCATCTAAATATCAATGTTTCTTTATATATCTTTACCTACCGTTTTTTATGTCACCCTGGGAAATACCCCTCCCCACTCATTTTTTTTGGCGGAACCCGGTACTGAACTGAGGTCCTTGCACTTGCCACTGAAGCGTTTATTCTACTGAGCCATCTTCCCGGCCACTCCCCCCCTTTTTAAATTTTATCTTTGCTTAAAGGTTACTGTTGAATGAGCCGTTTTGGATGAGTTGACTGTGTACTACACTGAGAATTAATACAAATCTTTGATACTGAATTACAAATAAACCAAGTAAGTAGGAGACTGAGTTTAGTACCTAGGGCTGAGGTTATGATAGAGGCAGTGGGTTAGATGGAGGCTTTATGTCTGACTAAACCTCTGGATGAAGCAAGGATGTTGGGCAAAATAACAGTGTTTCCAACTGATACTGAGGCTTGGGTGTGGAAGTTTAGACAGCATTTGAGGAAAGAAACCTTGATCACTGCTGTAACTGCACAACAGAGCCTAAAGAAATGTCCACTGCAAAGGCTGAGGTTATATTAAAAAACTGTCCTATTGAGATCAATGCCATGTCTGAGCTGAGAAGAGGAAAAGTTGAATGGTGATTGTGAAATTGGAGCGGGCATTAGAACTTCTCATTAACCAAATTCAAACTTTTAGCCACATCTGGCACTAGCACTACATAGAGAGGACAGGGGGACAGTAATGTGAATAAAGGCCTCTGCATTGTACACTTAAAATGACTAGCACTGTGTTTGGCAAACTGCACCTCAGTACAACAAAAACAAAAATATTTGGATCAGTATACATCCTTGAAAATCCTATCACTTAGGGGTATAGTGACAAGAAAAATTCAAATAGGTTTTGTGAAAATTACTAAAGAAAATAGAATTTGGGAAAAAGGTCAAAATATAGAACTTCCAGTCTAACTGAAAAAAGCAAAACTAATATTTTAATAAATTGAACAGTATAATGTTTTTTAACTGTGTCTGTTAGTTCGGGGGCTTGACAGTAAGAAAAAATCTATTCAAATTAGGGCAGGAATGAGGTGTTGCCTCTAGCATTATCTACACTGAGATTCTGATGTTCTGAGCTTCAGATTGAATTATCTTTTAAAAGTGAGATTTGCTGCAGTCAGTGTCATCAGAAATCAGGAAAAGGTCTGTGAGAGTTTTAGTTTTAGTCCTAGAACCAAATTCAGAACCTTGTGCTTGAAAATTGCCTCGCTTAATTGTTCCTACTGGGAGTCTTTAAAAACTAGAAGTGCTGTGGGGCCAATGCCTTGTGCTTATTTGCCAAGAGCTGCTTTGCAAGAAGGACTTCAATTGCTGAACACAATAATCCCTACCTTGGAGTGAGGCAGGATTTTAAATGACTTTTTATAATTAGAGAAAGATTAGAATGGCTAGCAGTCAAGTGAATGAGAGCTAGCTCTCTTATGTTTTAAACTCCATATGGAACTGGCTGGATTGTTAAACTGCCAAATTGTTATTAATGATGATCAAAGTAAACAGTGACACAGCAATTATGATCTCAGAATATCTTCATTGTAAATCATAGTAAGTAAAACACCAAGTTGTATATTTTGAAAGTCTTTAGAATTTGCCTAAAGATATACGCATAACAAAAGAACAAGTCAATAAAATAAGTACCTTAGGGTCTGGGCCTCACATGCTTGTCCCTGACACCTGTGCCCTGAATCCGGGCCATGTACACAGCTCCCTGGGATGACACAAGGCTGCTGAAGCTGATTCCTAGGGCTTCCTGGTCTGGCTGTCTCAACCTGACCCTCTCCTCCCATCCTATAGAGATTCTGGTGGTGTTGGGGAAGAGCAGATGTAGTGGAGAACAAACAGGGTGGACTTCAGGCTGGGGGTGCTAGGAGAATAAAGAGGAAGTGTATTGAGCTCCTGTCTCCTAGCTCTACACCTCTTCTGAGCTTCATAGATTCAGGGAAAGTGGGAAGCCCATGGGGGAGGATTCCCTTTCATAAATCCTGGATGACTGACAATACCTATTCTATTTCCGATGCTCCAGGCATTCCGGGAATTGCAGTTTATCATCCAAATTATTTGTGGTTTCCAAATTGTTTGGATCAAAGATCTAAGATCTGAAGGGTAGGCTTTACCCATGTGGGCAGGAATGTTAAACAACTTCTCCCTTTAGATTTCTGGGGCCAGAGATGGGAGACCTGGGGGAAATTCCTCCTTGCCCTATCCCCTTTTCTCCAGTACTCAAGGCTGCCTAGTTATTTATACCACTAAGATACAAAGGAAAACACATGTTTTAGGAAAATTAAAAAAAATTGTTTGGTTGTTTCGGGGTCTCACTATGCAGCTCAGACTCATGGTGATCCTGCTGCTTTCAGCCTCCACAGTGCTGGGATTAAAGACATGCAACACTATGCCCGGACTCTAGCAATCTCAGCCCACTCTGGGGGCAGAGCTAGCATAGCGTGTGGTGCCAGGGATCAAACCATGGTCCCTGTGCTTGCCTAAGCTTCTCTAAGTAGATGCTTTAATCTACTTAGCAATCTCACTGCCCCAGGAGATGTTTTCAATGAAAGAAAATTATAAAAATATGCAAAGCCCACTAACCCTTTCTGTGCTCCCTATTTTGCTCCTTCCCCATGTTGCCCCATTTCTGAGGTGCACTAGGAGGCTCCCCATCTGTGTGGGACTTAATGAGTTTTTGTAGCTGGGCTCTGGTGTTCATTCTGGTATCATTTGCTGTCCACATGCCCCTACCTGATCCCTCAGTGCTTCCACCAGATCTGGGTTGCAACTCACTGGGAGGACAGAGCTTCTCTCAGCCTTGTCCTACTGGTTTCTCACCGCTTCATCTCTTGTCTCTTATCCTTGCCCCTCTCCGTCAGGCTCCGATCAAATATTGCTGACTGTAGCTTTGGAAGTTTAGTTCTGCGAACACTAGATGAATTCAGTTCTAGGAAAATAAAACCTGTTGATTATTAAGAAATATAATGCAATGCAATCTAATATGTACCACCATCTAACTGAAGAAATACTACATTGGTCTAGCAAACAACATAAGTTGAAGTTACTGTAGGACACAATCTATAGGTTCTAATCATCAGTTCATTTAAAGTGCACCTTCCCTACCACATTACTGCGTATGATCCACAACGTAAGTACACACAACACACTAAGCAGGAAGTCAGTTTGGTAGCTTATCACAGTAATACAAAGCTGACAAAAGGGATTTTGGATTAATGACTAAATCCTGTCTGCTTTCTATAAAGCTCAAGAAACATTTTGGTTTTGTATTTGCAGATTACAATAGATACTTTGCATGAACAATTGCATTAACATAGATATTCCTTCCGCCTACCATTCTTGAGTTAAAACAGAGTGTTTTTACTAAGAGAATACTAAAAGTTTGAACTAAGATACATGTTAGTTTTTAGTCTTGGTATCAGGAAACTTCTTATTTTGTACTTTATTTTCCACAGGCTCATAACACACATGTAAATGTTTGTTTTATTATTGTACTAATTGAAAATTGACCAACTGGGCAATGTTTTACATACTGTATAAAAGTGGTGTTATATTTAACAAAGAAAGAGAAGTAGAAATAACCTGAGAGCTGTATGTCTATATGATGGCAAAATCTGATTTTAAAATAAGCCAATTGTAGAGAAATGGCTAGTTCCAGAAGGTCTTATCCCCATACTTCAAACAATGCCACAACAAAGCAAAACAATTAATAGAAAAAAATGACATTTTTTGGGGGGGATATTTATGATATCAAATTTAATTGGGACATGAATTAAATAAAACTTACATAGAACTTCTACATTCTGTGTGCTTATGTGGAGAACAAGATGAAAATGAGATAAGAAATCTGAAGAAACAATGAGCAAAACAAGACATTGTACACTAAATTATCATTCAGAGAAATGAAGGGAGTAGAAATAAATGAAGATGGAATTACTCACAAAGGGACGTCTGGCAATAACTGGCAAAGAATTTGGAGAGAGAAAATGTGTAGCAAGTCACACTAGATACCAGATACAAAGTCAAAATAATAATTATAGAGACAAAGACAAATCACTCAAATAACGTTAGTGTCCCTGAAGTTACAAAGAAAAATATCAAAAAACAGTAGTGGCAAAGTTACTTAAAGATGAGTCAGATAAAGTGATTTCACTAGAGTTCCCATTTTCGCTTCCATGTGCACATTACACAAGGGCTGAGCAACATCCTCTCGCAGGCCTTATTTTACTTTCCAATAAAATAGCAGACCACAATTCATTTTTCTTACAGATGGGAAGGTACTATTTACTGCATTTATTTATGACAACCTCATAGTTATTAGTAAGAATATAACATAAATAATTTACAAGAAATATTTGCAAATTGTAAGAAATAATTTTAAGAAAAAATAAAATAATGAATATTCATAAAAACTAAAATATAAAACTTCCTGATGATTATATCCAAGTTCAAGTTTATATCAAGCCATGAATACTATTCTTTCTTTATCAGGTTTTCAAACTTTAGAAAAGTTTTAAAAAATGTGATTTCAGCACAATATAGAATTACATAATAATAAATGCCAGTGTGTTTGCATGATCATGTGTAAAGTCATCTTTTGAGCCAAGAAAATAGTTCCCAGAATTCTGAAATTAGTTACAGAATTAATTTTGCTGTTGACAACAATATGTTGCTTATAGAGGAAATCCATTATGTAGGAGGAGGAAATCCACTAAGGTTAACTAGAAGGTACAAAATAAAGCAGTAAGGAAAGTAACAGACAGAACCTAGAAGAGAAACAAGTTTTCTCTCTCTTTCTTTCTCTCTCTGTCTCTGTCTCTCTCTCTTTCTCTCCCTGTCTCTGTCTGTTTACCATCTATTTATGTCAAGAAAACAGAACAGTGAGGTATTTATCTAATATATAATCACAAGAGTGAGGAAGCAAAGAGTCTAATCAGGGCATTGCAACCCAGTAGGCAAAAGAGATCAAACAATGCCACATAGAGCAAATTTATAAAGATTGGCATTTACCTAGTGGACAGGTCTTATAACAATATCAGAAGAAAATAAATGAGAAAGTACATGGAAATTAGTTGTGGGTATTGTGAATCAGTTAGGTTTACTTTGGGAAAATCAGTAAGAGAAGGGATTTGGAAAGGATTTAAAGTATACCAAGAATGAGGTTAAAGATGAAGGGTTAACTTAAACCCAAATATATCAGAAAGTGAAGATGATTTTTAGTAGACAGGCCTATTTCTTCTCTTCCAGATTGCTGCAATGTTTTTATAGAAATAGAAATGATTAATTTGCATTATATCTTTCCTATTGGATCTCAGCTTTATCTGTATCTCAACCTATAAATGCCGTTATTTACCAATTAGCAGCATCGCTTTATAAGACTCACTCTTAGAAAATAAAGCATTTGTGACTTTTCAGTCATAAAATCTTGTGCTGGCTTTAAAAAGGCAAAGGAATGAAGTCTTGGATATTTAGAGAAGACATAATGGCCAGCCAAATAGCTCAGAGGACTAATGCACCTGCTTAGGCAGAGCACAGGAGCCAGGGATCGATCCCCAGCACCATAAGCCATGCTGAACCCACCCCAGGGGTGCTCTGAGGAGGGGCTTGAGACTAGGTGTGGTTGCACATACCTGTAATCTCAGCTCTTGGGAGGCTGAAAACAGGTGGATCACTATGAGTTCAATCTACATAGTGAGACCCTATAGACCCTGTACTAAACACATTAGAGAAGACATCAAGATTTTATCAGCTTTACTTTAAAAATTCTTTGTGTTTTTGGAGTTAGAGACCATCATATTTTCCAGTGAAACATAACTATTAGTGTGTGTGGCATAGGAGTGGAAATTCAGAGGTGTAGGAATCCCATATGCCATCCTCAATATCACTTTCAATGAAGAACTGCAGAAACTGGTTCTGTATTAGTTTGGCATCTGAAGGCCTGAGATGCAAGGAAAGAGAGAGGGGGTAGAGGAAGAAGAGAGAAATTGTAGATATCCCCTTCTGAGTCTGAATACCCAAGAACCAGAAACTGTGATGTTCCAGGACAGGAGAAAAGGGATGTTCCCATTTGGAGAGACTGATGTCACCCTCCCACCTTTGTTTATTCCATTTGGAACCTTAAAGGATGATGTGAAGCCCACATCAGTGATCTTCCTTTATCAGACTATGGATTCAAACAGTAATCCCTTCCAGGGCCAGCTTTAGAGCTCCACCCACAAATAGTGCTTCACCAGCATCTTAGCATCTCTTCGACATTCTAACTGACAGATAAAATTAACCATCACAGTCATGGACGTTGCACTCATCTAAATGTACTATTTTTCAACTTTAATGTATATTTAATAAGGCATTCAAATTTTTAGGACAATTAAGTTCATGATCCTTGTTTTAATACTAATCATTAAATTATTAACCTCAGAAGTTGTCTCAACTTACCATATTTTCCATACTCAGAGAAAATATGAAGCCTAAATTAACTGGTTGCCTGTATTATTATCTGAGATCATAAATTTGACTCTGTATATCAGTTTAAATATGCTTACTGCTACTAAACTATATACATATCTATATATCTCTATATATATCTATATCTATATATATATATATATTGATTTTTAAATGTGCTAGAAATATAACATTCACCAGAAAATAAAATTCTGAATATTGACAACTTTTTTTCAATTATGT
This sequence comes from Ctenomys sociabilis, assembly GCA_004027165.1. Classification (NCBI taxonomy): domain Eukaryota; kingdom Metazoa; phylum Chordata; class Mammalia; order Rodentia; family Ctenomyidae; genus Ctenomys; species Ctenomys sociabilis. The sequence continues at coordinate 53,988 of PVKA01007421.1, read as the reverse complement.
CATCATCATGGTCTCAGATAACTATAAAATAGATCAAAGTCATTGATGCAAAGTAATAACTTCATTTGGAATAAATCTCTAAAATTATTGATGCATGTGATTCAGAAGGCGAGTGTGAGACCGGTGGCCCCACTCCCGAGAACACACTGCTTCATCAGTGCGCAAGCTCTTTGTCCTCATTTGCTCATGTTGCCAGGTAATACATGGAACATTTAATGTGAGTGTTGTGAATCAGTTCTACACAACTTTTGTTGAGCTTGAAGTGTGGCAGCAGTGAGGTTAGGTTTCCTGAACCTGGGACAAAACTAAGGGCTCTGGATAATAACTTAGTGGCCCAACATGGCAGAATTGGAAATAGTTTCAGGAAAGGATGGTCATCGTGTTACAGAAAGTGGCTTAACATTGCTTGACTCCTGCTATGTGTCCAACACACATGGCTTACTTTCATTTCATAATAACCCATAAAACGTCCTAATTCCATTTTACTGATGATGATGCTATGCACTAGAGTAGTTGGCAAACATGTACATATCCACGAATACTATAAAAGCATGGCTGACATGTAGCGCTGGATGGCACCATGGCCTATTGATTCTACTCCACACGACTCCTATTTCCCTACTTGAAGAGTTACTCAGAGAGTTAGACATAGGTGCTTGGGTCTCTGACCCTGAATGTTGGCACAACGTCCCCCTGATGCTTCAAAACAGACAATAGGAATGAATCATGAACAGTAGAATCTGTGAATTCAAATAAAGAAACTGAATATATTTATTGTTATTTGTTTATATTTTCTTTTTTCTATATTTAGGAGAGGGTCTATAGAATGTACAGGGTCTTACCACATAGATCAGACTCCTAGTGATTCTTCTGTTTGCAGCCTCCCAAGCAATGGGATTATAGGCACTTGCCACTGCACCCAGCCTCAATCACTATCTCAGTGTGCCTTGGGGGTGGGGCCTGCATGGCATGCCAGGGACTGAACCCCAGCAGTGCTCTCCCTAAGCAGGTGCTTTAGTCTGCTGAGCTATCAGGCTGGCCCTACATTTTTAAAGAGAATTCAAAACAGTAACAAAGAAGAAAAAATTAGAAATGATATACAGAATTTCACTAAACAAAGTAATATGAATTCAATAATATTTCTTGTACTGCATATGGTTGTCTTCAAATTAGTTTTTCAAATTATCACATATTGCCATGCAAAATTGGAAAATGAAAGAGAAAATGAAAACATTATAAGAAGTTAAGAAAAGAGAAAAAGGAAAAAAAATGAAAAAAGGAAGACAAAAATAATAATCATTAACTACTCCTTTCTATAGATCTTCAGAAATCTACAGGACAGTCACCCAAGCCATCCTGCATATTTGCATAGATATAACTTTTTCCCCTACTCCATGTCCTTCCCTCTGCTCATCTCAGTAATTTCTTCCTTTTGAACAGGCTCATTCCCTTTTCACAGTATCAGTGGGGAGAGAACAACTTCCCTAAGTGCCTTTGGCAGGAGTATTAGAGGTAGAGGTGAAGAATGAGGTTGCTCATTATTGGTAGATTACTGTGAACAGGGCCCCCACAAAACTTGCAAAGGTCTTGTAAAGCTCTGAATATTAAAAGAAGAGAATATCTCACTGCTGGACTGATGTGATCAGCTAAGATACAGAGCATGCCAACTTGCCTGGGCATGGACAAAAAGAAAAGGGAAAAAGGAAGCAAGTGGTTAAGTCTGAAGAGTGCCTTGAAGTGTCTTGAAGCACCAATTACATGACACTTACAGGATGTGATTAGTAATATGAAAGAATAAGAAGGTTGGATAAAGGGGCAAATTAGAAGCTATTCAGAATGTTTTTTGTTTGTCCATTTTCACATGCTTACTGTTTTGTGTGTGTGGTTTGAAGACAAAAGAAGATATTATATGTAATCCTTGCTCTCAAGAGGTCTCCATCTAAGTTTACTGAAAGCATTTTTAGCTCTTGTCATTGCAGATTTTCAGCAACGTGAACAATGCTTACAGATACAGTCTTTCCAGAGGGCTTTGTATTTTGAATCACCCACATTGTGAAGAGATACATGAACATGCAATCTGGAAGTTTTAAGTACATGTTGGAAGAACATTTTATGTCAGACAAAATATTTACTACACATTGACAAGTAAAAGTATAAAATAATGCAACAAAAGCACACAATGACCAGTATTGTGAATGGTTTATGCATCTTTATATAAGGAGAAAAACTCAGAAAGCTACTATGTGTAGTTCATAGCAGGCCTTTGGTAATATTTGCTGAAATTATAGATGAATAAGAAGTGAATAAATAGACTTTAGTAATGACTTTTAATTTCCTTTCTTGAATCTTTTTTGTGATTCATTTATTGAATAATCAACATATACACATTTTAAATTTAAAAATTAAATATAGTTTATGATCTGATTGAAAGGAGAACAGTCACAAAGGGACTACTTAAGAGAGAACCACAGATCAATTTAACGTAGAATATTTGCCTACATACTTACTGTTTTTGTCCTACCATTGCCATTACTAGAAAAATTTTTTTCTAGCAAGAAAAGTTTATGCTTCATTCTACTCTAGGAACCCAATTAATATTTAATGTTAAATATTTTTAACACTTATTAAATCAATCTTACACTATCAGTAAAGACCATAATAGTTCCTTACTGTTCTGTAATTTCTTTCAAGATAGTTATTTTCTTCATAGTCTTTTCTCTATTTACAGCATTCATCACAGGCCAGATACTCTATAAAGACTTGGTATGTTTACATACATTTTCTGCCAATATTGGGCCTAATCTAGTTAAACATTTCTTTATTTTCTAGTCTAGTTTCTTAGGCTAATGGGAATAAATCTATATGGTATTTGGTTTTGATGGTACTTGAGTTGGTAGCCATGGAGCAAACGTATGTATTAACCTTTGAAATGTCATATTTATTCAGTCAGTATCATATTAGACATGGTGTACAATATAAGTAGGATAATGCTCGGTTAGTACTCCTGGGCTCTACATATGCCAGTGCCTATACCTACATTGACTTGTGCTCCACACATTTTAGCATGAGGTGTACATAAATGTGTGAATAGATATAGCCAGAAAATTACAGCTGACAATTCAAAACCCTGGTGGAAGTTTTGCAAAGGAAACAAGTGTTTGCACATGCACAAGGTGACTTATAGTTGCCTTTTGACTTTTTTTTTTTAAGCATCATTAACTCCTTGAACCTAGTAACACAAGTGGTGCTGTGTCTTCTGTGCTTGAATTATCTTTCTATATATTGAAGTCGATGAAAGCTACCTGACAGGTTCCCTGTTACTTTCCTCAAACACCCTCAGGGTTATTTCCACACTTCATTAACAATAAATGTGCCTCTCGTATTAAAGCACAGCTGGGTCAAGTGGGGACATGAACCCAATTCTTCAATTAGGCAAGTTCAGGAACCATAGCTCAAATGAGGAATGCACTAATGCTATGAATTAGTTCTTTCTGGCCTCTTAATTCTACAGTCTACAGCAACTCATTTTTCTTTTTAATTATTTCAGAGTCATAGTAATTCTGAGACACTTTCACATTACACATTTTAAAATATGTTTTAAGATTCTATTTTTTTTTCTCATGGTGGAATCATAAAATTAAACTTCTCTGGAATTCTTACACAACCTCTTTTGCTAGAAGCTGAAATTAAGAGATACATTTGAAATGAAATTTACATGTGCTTTAATAAACAGTTTACTTAAAGCAAAAAGAAAACAAGAAAATGATGAGAGGGCTGGACTTTTAATTAAAAAATTGGAAGATACTGGCACAGTGTATACCTTTTTCTTTTCCATAATTAGTAATGTAGAAAATGAGGATTTATTGTTTAGTCAGGAGATTATTTCACAAATACATATGCAGTTGTCATTTTATTTATCATTACTCTGTTGGTTAAACAACATATGAAGACAGGGCTTTATAAGGCCATAGTTCGTGAAGTCATAGAAATGCCTTAAAGACCACAGGTGATTCTGACAGGCATCCTCGTTAGAGCACCAGGCTTGCAATAGAAAGATTACTAGCTACACTTGCTGCTAAGTAAATGCATCTTCATGGAACAACTTTGATCTTTTGAGTTCTCAGAGTACAAAGTAAGAAAAATGGTTGAAATGATCCTCATGAAGCAACCAGGCAACTAAGGTAAATCAAGGGGTCAGAGAAATACTGTTGGCTTTGGCTATTTATAATACTTTCCTTTGAATATGAATCTTTACTTAAGTAATATGGAAAGTGCAAGTTATGTGGGTAGCTATAAAAGCAAATGAATAGATCGGTGGTGGCTCCCTTCTTCCTTTCAGCCGCCTGGCAATGACAGTATCAGTAATGGACATATCCTGTGCTCCCGTTGAGGGTCCCAAGGCTGAGGAAAAATACTGTACTGTGGTTGCTTGCAAATGATAAAAATGAAGTTCAGAGTGAAAAAAGATCGTTCAAGGCCACAACAACATGTGGATTCCAGTCTCTGAGCTAAGGCTTGAACCTAAGTGGATTTTCTTATTGTTCATGAGTTATATTTTGATAACAATGGATTAGTATTTATTAATATTTCCATTTTACTTTAGGGAACAACAGATAATATGTAGCTGGCCTGATATTCAGAATAAGTGAACAAGCTCAAACTCTTAAACACACACACACACACACACACACACGTATGCACACAGATAGAAGGGTTGTTTTTGTTTTTTTAATCATGATCTACTCATTTTAAGAAAAGCATATGAATATTTCGTGTTAGATTCTGTATAAAGTGTTGGGTACATACTGCTAAAGCTTATTAGAATTTACCCTGGAATCATAGATTTTGAAATCTAGTAGGAGAATAAAATATTAAACAATCACACACACAAATTATGATGGAGATTTGAGATGTGCTTCCAAAAAACAAAGAGCCATGTGAGAAATAGCAAGAGGATGACATTGAGACCAGAACTGGTGGCTGATGCTACGGATGCTTCCTCCACTCTCTCCTTTCTCAGTTGCTGAGATTCAGCACTAAGCCCCTTTCCAGTGAGTGACTTGACTTGAAGGAGCTGCTGCTTTTAAGGCATCCTCAACTTCTGAGGAGCAGACTGCCTTCAGTGAGTGACCAACGCAGGGTTGTAAAGGTCTGGCCAGAGGCCTTCAAGTAGAGAAGCCTGTCAAGTCATCCCACCTCCTCACATGCCTTAGCCTTGGCTGGGGCTTCAGAGGCACTAGTTCTTGGATCTCCCTCCCTCTATTCAGCCCTTCTTTACTCTCTCACAGGTATGACTGCCAAGATTCTTTTTTTTTTTTTTTTTTGGTTGTACCAGGGATTGAACTCAGGACCTTGTGCTTTCCAGGCAAGCACTTATTCCACTGAGCTATCTCCCCAGCCCATTATTTTTTTCCAAGCTTTCTTAATAATAAACTTCTTGCATGGTTTCTTCATCTGGGAAGTGATTTTCCAGGAAGCCATTAGATCTAAAATATGAAACAGCTGACTCTAGAATATGTAGAGCTTTTGTATTCACTAATCACCATGCAAGGAGGACTTTATCACTGATGATAGGTAGAGTTTAAATATATCACAACATGTCATAGCTATATGTTACTGAAACTTTCACTTGTGGTGCACTGGGGCAGGATACCAGTATGTAGAAAGTCACTGGTAGGGGTGATGTTTTAGCATTTGAGGTATTTAAAAGAAATATTTATTGCAAGTCTATAGACAATATCATTATAGAGTTCTGTTGTGCTAAATGTTTAGAATGGTTATTCAACAACTAATTAGGGTTTGTTTGTAAAGTCACATGCTCAGCATGAAGAATCTATTTACCTCTTCTCTGGCATGCTAATAAGAGAGTAGAAACATAACCGGAATGGTAGCTGATGATATTCAATGGTCAGTTCCTCTTTGTGGTAACCAGAGCATCTGAATCTGCTTTCAAAAAGTAGATCTATTATTTGGCTTCCAAATCACAGCTCAGTTTTTTCTTTGACATCTTTGCTTCTGCATCCTTTTCCCATATATTATTGCTTATTTGTTTATCTGATTCATATTAATAACACATCAAGTTCAATGTTTTTCTTCTTTAAGCAATGGTTCCTAACTTGTTTACTTATCTTATCAATCCTCATAACATTAAGTACCAGCTATACAATGATGACTACCAAATTTATATGCCCAATCTAGTCCTGTTTCACAAGCTGTAGGCTTTATCTAATTATCTAGTCAATATATGTACATAGATATATGTGTCATTTCAGTATTAATCATTTCCTAAATATTTTCCTTTTCATTTCTCTTTCCCCTTTATCCTGCTACTCTAAAATCTTCCTGATTTCAATTAGTGTCAATTCCTTTTGCTCATGACAAAATGCGTAGGCATTATGATTGGATTACTGGGTTCTCTCTCTTAGCATTTATTTTCCTTATCAAGCATGTGACTAAATACTTCAAAATAAATCTAGAATTTCATCAGTTTCTATGTTATTTCTAAGCCACAAGTGCTCTTCTTTCAGATTATTGCAATAGATTTTTTCTCTTTGGGGACATCATTAAAACAGAATATGCTTCAATAAACATTTATTTATACATGCAAAGATTTATCACTCATATATTTTCTCTTTAGTCTAAATAGTCATGATTATCAACATAATTAGCTATCTGGAGTTACTGCTACTTATACCAGAACCAATTTATACCATAAGATTTGGTGACTGTGTCTGTCTTATCATTAACTTCAATCATTCTTTAGGATTCCATAAGAACCTCAAATGTTGAAATATTGCACCTTTCCATGCATTTCTGCACATGGTTGTCCCAGCACATTTCACCAATATACCACAAGGAAGCAATATATTTATTTGGTCCTTGCCTTCAACCTTTACTTTCATATTTCTATCTATTTCCTTCTTTTCTTTGTTGGACTTGCTTATGAGAAACCATGTTTCCTAGAATTGTTGGACAACTGTCTTCTCCTTAGAATCTTCCACTGCAAAGCCCTGATAGGCAATTTTGACTTTGGGTGGAGAGGAGATGCCATTATTTTTCTGCTGCTGGGAGTGTTCTCATTAGGAGAATGTGGTTACTGGTTCAATTACTCATCTAGTAGCTATGGTCTCTAAGGTGAGTGTGGTGCCTCAAGCTGTAGACCAAGAAACTTTAGTAGGGTGTCAGCAGAAAACACTAGGAACATCATATTCTCCCTTTGCATCCTTTAAAACTTAGCAAGGTACATAAATTTCTAGGTTATTTGCTGCTCCTCTTTGTGCTTGTATTCTTTTAATACTTCTGTATTCAAGCTCTGGTTCAAAACCTTTTCTGTTTCAATTACTTTATTTGTGCTTCCTTTCCCTACTAAATGGCAGTTCATGCATTCATTTGCCTTCAGCCTACTCTAAACATAAAAGTTGAAAGTCCTTCTAAAGTGTGAATCACATTATTTCTTTGTGCAAGCCCCTATAATTACTTTCATTATCAATGTTGTGATGTCATATAAGGTGTTACCCAATTTTCTGTGTTGATTCCTATTTATTCAATTATCTCATCTACTACAGTCTTTATCAATTACTTCCATGTAGACACATTGAACTGTATGGCTTTCCTTGAGTTCTTTTTTCCTATTTAAAGATTATTTATTTCTGAGGCCTACTTCTTGGGATGCTATGCATAAGATTCAATGTAATATGGTGCAATGAGAACAGAGATTTAAAATATATTAAGGATACATGAAATTTAGAAGATATCTGTCACATGTATGATAAGGCAATGTAGTATATTTAAAAAGATGACAAAAACTCTTGTAAGAAAAATCATAAGAAATATTGCTTTTCACCCTTTATAATATAATTTTTCATGTTCTTTTTAAAATAACACATGCATTAATTCTTGTATCACCCTTCTTATACTCTGTTTTAAATATTAAAGATTCTATAATCTTTTTTTTTTTTTTTTTTTTGTCTTTTTGAGACAGGGTCTCACTATGCAGTTCAGGCTGGCCTTGAGCTCACTTTGTAGCTCAGGCTGGTCTCGAACTCACAACAATCCTCCTGCCTCAGCCTCCCGAGTGCTGGGATTACAGGCATGTGCCACCACGCCCGGCTTCTATAATCTTTTTTATGAACTGGAAGATGAATTTCAGGTCCATATATTTTGCAAGGCAGAAACTGAATAGTGATATATACATCAGTTAGCTGGTGCTGCAATAATGCTGTGTAACAGAGTCACAAGAACCTCAGTGGCATACAGCAATTTATTGAGTGCATTTGCCTGGTGGATAATGAAGGCTCTGGTATTAATTCCAGGATGAAAGTAAAACCCAAAGCTTCTCACTTGCCAGACAAGCACTCTGCCACTGAGCTACATCCACACTTTCTAGCTTCTTATTTAAAGAGGGGTTAATGTGTCTCTTAGGTGGGCAATCTCAGAAGACTATGGGTCAGCTAAGCCAATGAAAATACTTTTCTTCATATTCCGTTTTTTGATAATGCTGTAGTGTTCCCATTAGCCAGGAACAGTTTTCTAATTGTAACAACAGAAACGCAAAAAAGTATATAGAATGAGTACCTTCATACAGCTTATACTCTAATGTCGCACACTTTATGTGCATCTGTTTCAGTTTGTCAAAGCATGAAACAGACCATTCTCAACGTGAGGAACCCCAAAGTGGCACCCCAAGAGATGCGCATGCAGGTAAGAATGAAGACTTGGTATCGATAATTCAATTTTCATAGCTATATTATTAGCTACATTCAACTAATTCTCAGAAGAAAGTCACAGAAACAGCAGTTAAGAATCAAATAATATATGAAAACAGTTTGCAATGTATTAATTCATCAACTCTGTATGGTTAAGGTGTTTTGAAACTGTCTGATTGACATTTGTATTTTAATAAAATAAAAATAAATGGAAAAAAAATATATATATACTCATAAATCAGTTATGCATCCTTAATGATGAAAGGATGTTCTTATAATTGTGTTATTAAGTAATTTTGCCATTGTGGAACTATTATAGAGTATACTTATATGCACTGAGATGGTTATGACATCATTAGACAAAATGATGTTATGTCACTACCATTATATATGCAATAAATCACTGATGGAAACCTGAAAAAAAAAGAATCAAATAATATGCAGAAAAAGTGTACATTTACCTTTCCTTATGAATACAAAAATAAAAAGGCAAAAGTTGATTTATAGCTATTATATTTTAGGGAAAGCAACTATATGGACCACGATGAAGTGACCAATGATATTTCAAGAAAAATAACTGATTTTGAAAATTTACTGATAATTTCAAGATATTTTATGTAAAACTGGAAGTTCAGTCAATTGTGTTTATTCTTTCACTAATAATTGTATCATTTTCTGGAAACTTTGCAAAGCATAAGGAAAGAAAAAATGAAAATGCATTTCTGTATATGTTCACATGCACGCTTACACACACAAACTTAATGTTTATCAATAATAATATGTGTTTACTATCTTCCCAATAGAGGATGTTGTACCAATCACTCATTTTGTGATCTAGTCTTCTAGATTAATATTACCATTTATTTAAAATGTGATCTTATAAATATGAAGTTTGGAGATGGTCTTGAGCAAGCCATGAATATTTAGTAAAAAATACATGTTTAGTAGAAGATTCAGAAGTACGAGATAGACATTTTGACGTACAAATTTTTCGGGTATCATCAATGACTTAGTCAGTTTACCAGTTACTGGGAAAAGGTAACACCCACAGTTTAAAACAGAAGTTTTAGTTAGCTCAGTTCAGGAACTGAACAGGCTGGCTCCAAGGTGTGAATGTGATGACACAGGGTGTGACCGAGCAAGGCTGTGTAGCTCATGGCTGCTGCTAGCAGAGCAGAGAGCAACCAAGGAGACCAGTGGTCATGTGGGAAGCTGGGATCACAGTGCCAAGACCACAGGCACACCCGGAAATGTGTCTAACTAATTCTATAGGAAATTTTAAAACTATTTAAGTTACCAATTATGCATAGCCTTCACGACTAAGTCCTGCTTTTGTGCAAATTACCTGGTACATAATTTTCTTTCTCTTTCTTTCTTTCTTTCTTTCTTTCTTTCTTTCTTTCTTTCTTTCTTTCTTTCTTTCTTTCTTTCTTTCTTTCTTTCCTCTCTCTCTCTCTCTCTTCCTTCCTTCCTTCCTTTCTTTTTTTTAAATATATTTAGTAAGGGTCTATAGGGTCTCACTACATAGATAACACTGGTAGGGATTCTCCTATTTGCAGCCTCCCAAGTGCTGGGATTACAGGCACATGCCAGCACGCCAAGTCTCAATGACAGTCTCGGTGCTCCCTGGGGGCAAAGCTGGCATGGATTGTGATAATGGGGATCAAAGCCCAGGCCTTGCACTCTGCCTAAGCAGGTACTTTAGGTTGCTGAACTATCAGACCTGCCCTTTCATTTGTTTCATATTTAAAATATGGCATTAATGATACATCAAAAAGTTTGTATTATACTCCAGCAAAGTGGATTGAAATAATAGATGAAATTGTTTTATTCAGGTTCAAGAGCAATAAATATATTAAGTGAGTCATGCAAACATTATTAAAGTTCTCATATTTCTAAAATACATGGAAGATGGTATTTTTTTCTTATCTGCATTCTGTACACAACTTCGGAAGATAGAGCTCCCTACACATTTAATATTTTCTAAAGAAAGCCATGTAAACTCTGAAATAACAATCCATGTTTCAAGACAAACTCTAGCAAAAATAATCAAATATTTATTGAGCATGTTCTATGTATGAAACATTATGGTTGGAAGGCCCTCAAGATACCACAGATGCTATTTGTACCAGTCAGAGTTTATGCACTTATATCAAAGCAAACGTTACAATACATGAAACTGCAGAAGTAGTGGGATAGTGCAGAAAATTAATAATGTAAACATACTTGAATATATTGTGCAGTGCATACTCAGGGCACAATATAGATATCAAAATCATTTCTTTTGTAGAAACAGAAACTCATGCTGATTATAAAGCATAAAATTGTACCATTATTAATTGTGGCACAGTAGTGGCACGTACTTTTGGGGAGACATAGTTGATTGAGGATTGAGCCCCATTTTCCAAAAGGAATTCAATATATTAAAAGATCTGTAAAGTTTATGAGTCGCTGCTATTCAACTAAACAAGTGTGTTCATATGATGACATCATTCAATATATTCATATGAGCACAACTAGTCAAATTTCCTATACAGTCCTCAGTCACGGAGGTTGTGCTTTCATAGAAGTCATATGTAAGTTCTTTTAGATGGGCCATCAGTAGGCAGGACAGACACAAAGTCCTTATTTTGGCACCATCAACCGAGGAGACCTATAAGTCAGTCACTGGCAACCTGAATACAACACATTAGCTCCTCTGCTGGAGAAAGTGTTTTGTCCTTCATGGCATGGATACATATTCTTTTGATGAGTTTGCCTTTCCTGCTGAAAAGATGTCGGCAAATAACCTCAGAGAGGGATCAGAGAGTATCATAATTATTAGCATGGGATACTGCAGATGTTATTGGACCAGGAGACTCACTTTATAATGAAAGATATATGATAATGGAGATGTGGGCGTGGCATCACTAAAGAAGACAAATGCTGTCCTATCGCGCATCGAGCAGAAGCTGCCAGTCGAGTAGAAAACTGAAGAATTTCTTAAAATTTTATTTTATTTTATTTTGAAGAGTATAACAAAGCATGAACAAAATCAGAAACAAAGGCTGAAACAGTGTGACATACAAACTACATGCTGCAGATTTCAAAGCAAGAGTAGCTGATTAACAATGGTTGACATATTATCTATATCATCAAATATGTTGCTCAAATTAACAGATATAGTTATGTAATATATGATTAAATATTTCTGCTTGTCAAATGTCGTATCAATTATTAGTATACTATCTTTAAAATAAATTTCTAAAAAATGCTAGAGAAGAAAAAAAGAGAAACAATAATAAAAATTTAAGTTTTCTTAAAAACTGAACAGTTTTTAAAGACACAAAAATGTTACTAGCTTGAGGATGAGACCTTAAGCATTTAGGTCACTACTTTTGAAATTATTTGGCATATTTTATGGTCATAGCTATTGTGAAGTGCTGTGCTTTCAATAGGTACATTTTGCATGGCTAGGAACCAATTAGAAGGAGCCCTTCGTTATCACATCCGGGTCCCTTGCAGGGGAAATAGTATTTCCATCTCATAGTACTGCATTTGATCTGGACTCCTCATACAAGGATGCTGGTAGTCAAAGAAGGAATTGCTACATTGCCGTGATAATTATCTCAGACTACCAGGAGAAGATGACGGTACACTTTCATAAAGAGTCAGAGAGAATAGGGTTCTTAGACAATTCACTGGGCAGCAGCTGGTGCTTCCATGTTCAGTGACAGTTATAAGTGAGAAAAGGCATTATGCATGGCCTGAAAGGCACATGAAACTAAGATTCAGAATGGGATGAATGCCAGCTGTGAACTTGGCATTAACTAAACCTATGAGGAATGGAGCTTGCTGTATTAACTCTCTGTATTCTTTTTGTTTTGTTTTAAATTGACTGGCTAGTTCTTTGAAGACCCAGTAACAACACAGAATAAACCTTACATAGAATGTTGGAAATGAGCAGGGAAAGGGATAGAGCAGCACTAACACTTTTTGTTCTTTATCTGCTATATTCTTCGGACGTAGGACGCCAAATCCGACTGTGAGGATTTGCATTTTACTTGCCTGAGGATTTTCACTGAAGCCAAAGAATTTTGTTCTGATTGCATACATGGTGGCTAGATGTGCCAGGGAATTAACACACTGAGCAGCAGCACTTAAGCAAAGGCCTGGAGAAGTTGGTATACAAATACCAGCTTTGTCATCTCAAGGGTACAGTAACTCTGCACATGCATTCTGTATCATCTTCCAAAGTTTCCCCATGAGATTTTGCTCCAGTTGCCCTCTGTATTTGTTGCTGTATCCGGTGTCATTTTGTATTCCCAGATCAATGTTTCTGGAATAATCTTCCAAGTAAACTGCTTGAATTCAAATTCATATGTCAGGATTTTTCTGTGAGGACTCAAAACCATATGTCGGGAGGGGTTGGTAGACAGAATCTTACTTTTTATGTCCATTCAGTGTGCAACTGTGTATAAGCTTGTGTTACTCCATGTTTGGCAATGGATAATGGAGTATCTCAGGAAGTTTTAATTAGGAAGCTGTTCTCCTTCACACACACTCACACACACACACACACACATACACACACACACACACACATTTCTGCAAGTAGTATTTTAGGAGGGCCACAGTCACAACAATAGAGAGATATTGCTGTGGGTTTAAGGTGGTCCCATGATGCCTGCCGGTGGGTAAATGCAGAGCATGGTGTTTTTGCCTTCTCCTCCCTGTTCAAGATTGCTACGGCAGTGCAAGAATCAGTGAAGTTGGTTCAGAAAGAAGAAATTAAAGGACGTATAGTAGTGAGGAGCAAAGGTTTCCTTTTCCATTGTCTCTCTTTAATTAGGTATGAAAATGTATTTCCTAGAAAAATGGTAGAACCAAGGATAACTGGTTGAAGTGCTTAGCTTAGTTTACTTGAGATAATTGGATATTTGACTGATACCAAAACAAAAGTACTTTACAAAGAAAAGAGAATGGATATGTACATAATTTAGGACAGGGCATACAGGTTTTACAGGGTCTCACTGCATAGGTTGGACTCGTAGTGATCCTCCTACTTTCAGCTTCCCAAGTGCTGGGAAAACAGGCACATGCCACCATACCCCCATCTCAATTGTCATCGCGGTGCACACCCGGGGGCAGGGCTGGCATGGCAGAAGGATGGCGTCAGAGTAGACAACAAACAAAACAAAGCACAATTTCTGTCCTAGCAAGAAATGGAGATGTTGAGTAAGGATTTAGTTGTATGAATTTGGAGATCAAAGGAGTACTTATCAAAAGAATTTAGTGTTGGGGAGATGGCTCAGTAGAATAAGCACTTCCCTGGCAAGCACAGGGCCTGAGTTCAACCACTGGTTCCTCCCTCCCCCCCAAAAAAAATTTAGAATTTTAGTCAAGAACATGCAGATACAATTTAAAGCAAAGATACTGAATGCAATTACCACAGGGGCAAATGAAGCTGAGAGGGATAAGGAAGTAAACAAGTGAGCACAATGTCACTGCCAACTTTGGAGGAAGAAGTGGAGGAAAATGAATAACAGTAAAGCAGGAAGCAAGCCAAGAAATTTGGTCATGCTATTCATCCAGAGAAGAAAATCTTTCCAGGGGAAAAAGTGATTTCCATGTAGTTCAAATGTAGAGTAAGGGGAGAATTCACTGAGCAGCAATTCATTGGTGACTTAAGCAAAAGTTTCAGCGGTGTATGAATATTGAGTTATTACAGAAATGGATGAAATAAAGGAAAATAAAGTGAAGGAAACAAAAAAAGAAAGAAAAAAGAAAACCACTTGTTTAAAAGTTTTGGGCTGACCCAATAACTCAGCATATTGAAGTGCCTGGTTCGACAGGCTCAGGGATCTGCGTTTGCCACCCAGAGTGCCATAGCACTCCACCCCCAGGCATGCTGAGACAGCGACTGAGACTGGGCATTGTGGTGCAGGCCTATAATCCCAGCACTTGGGAATCTGAAAACAGGAGGATCACTATGAGTCTGATCTATGTAGTGAGACCCTGTAGACACTGTACTAAATAAAAAGGAAACAAAACAAACAAATGAAAGTTTTGCCAGGGCCGGCAAGAAAGTTCAATGCTCTAAAGCACCTGCTTCTGCAAAATTAGGCAAGCACACGGAACTGTGGTTCAGTCCCTGGCTTCATCACGTACTACACCAGCCCCACCTCTTGGGTAGGTTGAGTTAGCAACAATGGAAAAAAAAAAAAAAAGAAAGAGAAAAAGAAAAAAAATGTTATGCCATAAAAGATATTAGTTTCATTCATTTCCAAAAATAAGTGAGAACACGTAGTATTTATCTTTCTGAGTGTGGTTTCTTTCATTCAACATAATGAAAATGATGAGACAGAATATTTTTATTTTTTATAACTAATAATACAGATAGACTGAGTAATGTATGACACATCTTGTAGAGGTTTGGAGTGGTGGAACGGAATAGTAGTCACTTGGAGGTTTGAAGGATGGTTAGAAAGAAATTCAGGAGGGCCAGCAAGATAGCTCAGCAGACTAAATGCCTGCTTTGGCAAGAACAGGGACCAGGGTTCAAGCTCCAGTTCTGCATGCTGTGCCAGGAAACGCTGAACCAGAGAAGGAGTCTGGGCACGGTGGGTCATACCTGTAATCCCAACTCCGGGTAGGTTGAAAACAGGAGGATCATTAAAAGTCTGAGCCATGTAAGGAGACCATACCAAATACATAAAATAAAGATTAAAAAAAAAGAAAGAAATTCAGAAATAAGCTTCAAAAAATTATTCTTTGTTCTTTATTATATTGGGATGAGCATAGGTTCTAACAGTCTTGCTGTATTTGAAAATGACTAGAAAAGAAAGGCATAAAATTCCCAATAGCAAAATGATTAATATTTGAAGAAATTAAAATATTTATTACATATTGTATGTCTATATTGAATTATCTTAATATATGCAATGATCATACAAATATTATGTTTCAATTAGAAAAAATATGTGTAGAGAATTAAGATAGTAACTGAAGAGGAACATGAAGTTTGAGTTGGATGCTGCTTATATAGATGATACAGGAGAAGGAAAATTTAAAATTATAGGTTGAGCTCTAGATGTACATTTTAGTTGGAGTATAAGCATGAAATTACTGAAAAATTATATTTACCTATGTGTTGTGTGTGTGTGTGTGTATGTGTGTGTGTGTGTGTGTGTGTGTGTGTCTGTGTATGCTCCCACACATATGTGTGTGTGCTGTCTTGGTCCAGCCTTGAGATCCAGTCTAGAGACTGATCAAGCCATTGTGAACAGATAAGTTTATACCATCAGACACTTTGTCTGGCTCTCATACATTTGCCTCTATATTCTGCACCTACTAACACCAGTGCTAGATCCTGCATGACAAGGAAATGCTCTTATACCCATCCAAGAGCTCACTGATGTTACTCATATGTACCTTATTTGGCCTACATAAACTACACCTTGTATTTTCTCCTTCTTCTTTAACTCTCTATCCAAGTATAGGCCTTTGTGTAACCCTATTTGGTATTTATCTCTGGCTTGGAGTTGTAAGTAACACAAATTTGTGTATTTCATATATGTGAGTATCCCACCATCAACACATTTTAAATATAAAATGCCAAGTTAACAGTTTATCAAGAGAGTATACTAGTGGAAAGAGACACTGAGGAAGATTGTGCAGTGAAGACCATCACTGAGTAGAAATGTGAACATAAAACTATGAAAGGAACGTGAAGGTGCAGTGTCAGGGCAGGGCCGGGAGATGCACAAGAGGTAAGAACATACTGTACTGCAGATGGTGCAGTGTTTTGTACTGATAATAAAATTGATTAGCCAAAATAGATGAGCAGAAATAGTTATTAAAAGTCAAAAGGTAAAGAAATAATGAACCCAGAGCACTATTTTGAAGACTTATGTAGGTATTGAATTCATAGAATTAGTTACAAAAACCAACAGAGCAATAGAGGATAGAAATGAGGTGAAGCTTGAATTAGGCTCTTCAGGCCATGAAGAACTGGAGAGTCAACAAATGCCTGTGATGAAGAAGAACAGAGGTTGGTCCCCGTATGTCAGAGCACTCAGATGTGCAAGGGAGATTAAAGAGTGTTGGGAAGTGGATGCAACCTATGCTGAATCTATGCCCTCCGAAATGTGAGGCTTGTCTACAGCCATACCACCCTAAATGCATCCAATCTCATCTGAAATGTGAGGCTTAAGGGAAAAAATGAATAGATGTGAGAAGCTGATAATAGGAAAATGAGAATTTGTATTTATGAGAAGCAATCTCTGTATGCAGTTTCAATTAATGAAGAAAGACATGCTCCAAACCATTATGGTGGGTTTTATTATTCTAACTATTTCTATCATGAGTAATGCAATAAAATTTTATTACTCATTATGTTGATTTCATCACATTTCAAGTTTAACATCAAACTATATTGTCATTGCTTTATTCAAATGATGTTTTCATGTGGGTTTTTTTTTTTAATCTTTTTACGGTGGTAGACACCCCACCAAGCCAACCAGTGTATTTCAGTTTGTTAATTGCTCCAGTGTTAGGTCCTATTCCAATTCTCAGTGCTTCTGCCTTTTGGAAACAGATGGTCATTGTGATGCATATTATATAGAACCAATCTTCAATTGACAAACTATTATGCTTTTGTATTTCCTGTTTGCTTTTCCCATATAATCCATAGACCACCAGAGATTAAGACCTGAAATTTAGGAACGATGCAATCAATGCCAGTCAACATAAATAAATCTGCCTCTAAATTCTGAGTGTCTTTTGATATTTCTGTTTGTTGTAGCAATAAAATCATAATTTCTGTAGAAAAAATAACTTTTGTCTTAGTAGTAATAGATCTCATTTATCTGTGCTTCTGAACCCTGAATATTTTTAGTACTCATGTAAACTCATCTAATGAGATTTCATAATCATTAAAAATACTCTGGTTGGTTCATCTAGATTAAACATAATCTGAATAGAAGGCTGTTTTCTTTACCATTCACACATTCTAATTTTTATAATAATGTTTTGTTCTCATTGTTATACAACAATAGCATACAGTAGTCATGCAAAACATTGTCCTGAGAATTCCAAAGATTTTGGGCTCTAATAGAAATTTTTGTTCTCTCTTAGGACACTCTCAGAAGGGTTTCATTAGAGGAACCCTACTCCCTACTTCATTTTATGAGTAGAAATAAAAAATATATGTAGTATATGTGAAATATATATATATATATATATATATATATATATATATGTGTGTGTGTGTGTGTGTGTGTGTGTGTGTGTGTGTGTGTGTGTGTGTGTATCAAGGACAGTAATTCATGTACTTCAGTTTCTTTCTGTATCTCTTTTTATGTAGTTGCTACAAGGTTTCTCCATAGCTCAAACTTCTACTGATCTTCCTGTTTCAGCTTCCTCAGCTCTGGGATTACAGGTATGTGCCACCATGCCCAGTGTCAGTGGCTCAGGTGGGACTGTCATGGTGTGTTGTGCCAAGGATTGAACCCTGGTCCCCGAGCTTGCCTAAACAGGAGTTTAGTCTGCTGAGCTATCTTGCTGGTCCTCAATTTCTTATTAGAACTCTATTAACATGAAAATATTGCTATCATATTTTTGATTGTCTCAAAATGCTATGGATAAGAACCATCTCTTTTTAAAAAAATCTCTTTTTTTTCCTGTATTTAGGACAGGGTTACAAGGGCTCAGACTCATAGTGATTGTCTTGTTTTCAGTTTCTCAAGGACTGGGATTACAGGGGTGCAACCATACCCAGTCTCAATTGTCCTCTCAGCATGCCCCAGGGTGGGGCTGGTGTAGCACACCAGAGAATGAACCCTGCCTGGCCACTATACTCTGCTAAGCAGGTGATTTGGTCCACTGAGCTATCAGGCTGTCCCTAACAAAAAAAAATCATCTCTTTGGAAATGGATCTATATGTCATTTGTTCAGCTATTTGGAAATTGACAACTCTTGGTAAATATGTCCCTAATGAGAATAATCTTTCCTTTCTGGGATAGCATATGCTCTGGGAATCTCATGCAGTGTCATGGATAGACAACAGATTCCACTTGGGTATCAAAGCAAAGACACAAAGATTAAAGCCTTCTTAAACTTCAAATACCAGGGGTTGTATTTTCTCATTCATATCTTTCTTATCTCTTCTTCCAGCACAACACTAAGACACAGTGATGATTAAGTATAAATTTAGACCCACAAACACAATGCAAGCTAGCAGTCAACAATTTGGGAGATCTAGGAGAAAGAGCCAAAGTGTCTAAGTGACTAAAACAAGAAGTCCAAAAAACTATTATGATCATGTATAATATATTCCAGGAAAATACTTTCAGTCAAAAAAGTAAGTTTTGTTTTTAGACAATTTTTGATAGGGCTCCTATCAAGGATAAGTCAGGATGCTTTGCTGAGAAATAGGAAATGAAAGAAAAAAAATGTGGAAACTCAGACTTGAGGGAAAAGTGCTTTGGGGTACGATACCAAGGGTGACAAAATCAAGGGTGCATTTTCAGTGTGTGACTCTTCAAGGGACTCAGTAATTTTGCTGATCAGCTGATGCTTGCCAAGATAAAGTTACCTAACTTTAGGATTTTCTACTTGGTGTTACACTTAGCCTGCGAACGACATTGGGAATAAGTGTGGGAGCACGGAGGCTGAGGTGTAAGCACCAGGGTTATACAAGTGCAATTTCTAACTCTGGCAGGTGGAGTCCAACAGAATAGTTGTGCATATTTGACTTTACAATTTTGGACACGAGGATTGGTAGACTAAACTATAATTTTGTTTCTATTAGTTTGCTTCAAGGACAGAAAATAAAGTTCTGCTTCCTCTTTTGTGAGAGGAGATTCAACAAATTCGGTTGTCAAATATTTCTAGTAATAATGGAGAACACTCATCTCACAGTCAGAGAACATTACATATTAGATAATTTAGTGATTCTTGAAGAACAAGGAAGTGGAATCAATATTTCTGCTTTTGAAAACTACTGTCATGGATAATTAAATGCTAGTGACTGAGACACTTTCTGTGAAATACCTGTAACCTGAACCAAACAGTGCTTGACTCTGCTGGGGTCAGTCTGGAAAGGCATTCTTGTCTTTCTTTCATTGTCAAATCCTGCTACTCAGAAATATCTTTTGAGAAGCTCTAAATCTTGACAGTCATGACAATTGTTATGTATTCTTATGAATGCAGGAATGAATGGAAAAAGGGTCTTAAATCCTAAAAACTCTTGGAGGGGTAATTTCAAAAGGTCATCCAGTTATTAAGAGAAAATATGACATTTTCATTTTATAAGGAGCAGAAATTTCATTAGGGTTTTTATTTCAACTTCATTAGTGGCTGATTATTAAAGTAAAATTTTGCCAGCATAAAATCTAATCAACAGAATACTGGACTCAGAAAGTTACATTTGGGCCATGGTAAAAATGAACCTGATTACTCTAGAAGTATCCCAGCTATGAGAAAGCAGCTGACTTATGAATGCTATGAAACTATTGCATTCTGCATGCATAATCTCAGTAATGTCCAAAATACCTCAGGTATTGCTATTTGTCTTTTCTAAAGTGAAACATTCAGTGGTGATAAAGGTTTTACTATTTGCGATAGTTTCATACACACATAGGAAAATCAGCAGGATCAAACCTTGACTTTAGAAACCTATTTTCACACATAAAATGTTTAACTTTTAAAATAGAAATTAGCTTGATGTTTGTGAGTCTGAAGTCACCTCCACTAGCGGTGAGCTCAGACTCACAAAGAAGCGCAGATTTGACAAGGAAGCAAGAAAGAACAGTCAGCTCCTCTTCTGTCCACTGCTGTAACATTTCCACAGTCTGAGCGCCTCTTAATACATGTACCCTCTCGGCACCAAAATCTGTTCTGGGGAGTTATAATATAAGTCAGTATTTTCAAGTGCATTTGCCTTCATACAAATTTTTGCATAGAAAGCATCATACTCAGTATGACCCAAACTCAGCTGTACTCTTTCCCTCTCTCTGTCTCTCTCTCTCTGTCATATCATCTTGTCATATCATCTACCTAGCCACTTAGGCTGCCATCCCTAGAACTTCCCTGATTCTTATATCCATTCTGTTTACATTTTTCAAGTAGAAGATAGGTTAATTTTTATAAATCAGTGCATTTTATTACCCTAAGTAGATTGCTTTCAATTATTCTCCAATCCTTATATGCTCTTATTCAATTTCTCTTTATGCTAGAGTCCAAAAGTATTAGTGGTGAGTCCTGTGAAGAATTTTATTGTACCTGGAGCCTGTTTGCTATTGTTGTCTTCACCTGGTGCCGTGTGCCCCTTTAAATGTGACTGTACTGTATTGTGACGCAGCTTGGCTACCTAATCCAGCTTTCCAACTCAGGACCCTTTCATCTGTCTACATCTATTTTTCTCTTCAGGATCTTCTATTTTAAAAGTAACATGAGTTAATTTTTAATGCATTTTGGTGCATAGAAATTATAGGATATTTTTAAGAAACAGCTCCAGTATCCTCAAGAATTTCCAAAACATAGTTATCAAGACAAATAAAATGTTCAGAAATTATTTCCAACTGTAAATAGCTACATTTCATTTAAAAATTCAGTACTATATTCAAAATTTGTCTTTTCATTAGAGATTTTTAGAAAGATTGTACCTTTTTAATGGTTGATCTCTGGTTCAAATTCATATACCAACTTCATTTATTCACAAGAATAACTATGATTTCTTAGGTACGTCATATAAAACTAGTACAAATTTAATCACTTTACCGGTGTTAATTTGTTTGTGCTTAAATTCACTATGAGAGACATGCATTTTTATTACTATTCTCACTGTATTGATAAAGAGACTATATTTGGATATACAGCCTTGAAATATAATAGCAAGTTGAATGCATTTTATGATCTTATACACTTTTTCCATCCCAGGTATCTGTGGTTTAACAAAGGTAATGGTTCAACAAACAGGCAGTATCTCCAGTGTGATCACTAGTATGTAATAAGGATATATCAAAGGGCCTAAGACATCAGCTCTGGTATTGTGGTTTAAAACTAGACAATCCTACTTTTATCAAAAGTTTTGTTCTCCATATATACAGTGTCATGTAATATTGATAAATACTATTGTGTCATCTTCTCCTCTTTCCAAAGGTGAAGGCAAATGTGGAGGTCCTCTCAAATTTCACTTTTACTTTTTCATTGGTTTAACTCACATTTGTAGAAATAGCTAAGAAATCATGACTACATGTCATGAATTGGGAATTTTTGCAAGAGAAACAGTACAATACAGGACATATTTTATGAGATTTATTTTATAATCACCTGAAGAATCATATACAAAGAGTTAAGAAATCTATCCATACACTAAAACCTGAAGAATCCAGCTGAGGTCCTGGATACTAATAACCTGCATGAGTCAAACTGAAAACCAGGAACCCATAATCATGCTTCTCACAAGCCTAATTGTAGGTGTAGAATCCATGACAATGTTTAGTGCAGGTCTGCCTCACAGACCTGCCCTGGAAAGGCTGAAAGGTCAGTAGTGGAAGCCAGAAAGTCTATGCCAGTAGGATGAAGGATCTGTGCTAGCAGGCTGAGGGCTCTGAACTGGGGCTAAGAAGCAATGCTCAAGGTAAGAACCAGAGTTCCCTGCAAAAGTACCATAGCCATCCTCAGCAACAGTGAGGTTCTGAGCTCCAGCAGTGATGAGAAAAGCTGAGCGCCTATGAAGAAAGCCAGTGTTACAAACTTCTTCAGGATGCTGAGCAGCTCTTCCTAACAGCTTCCTCAACAGCCCTTCAATAGCTTCTAAGTTGTGCTCTTATGCTGTTGACAACAATCTGCAGATGGGCCTCCCATACACTGTACCACTGTAATTCAGTAGCAAGTTGCCCACCAGTTAACAATCCACTACGCTGCACATAATCAGAATGTGGAAGGAATAGGGATTTCCTCAGGCATAATTCTTGAATCAATTCCCATATTTACTGGTGGAACCTAGGTTTATACGAGCTTCATTTAGTCCACATTCCTGTTAAAATTCTTGAATCATTTTGACAATGCAGTTCTCAGGATGACACCCTAGGTGGGCTGTAGAGCTATGCACTTTCAGAGCACACTAGTTCCAGTGTGTTGCTCCCTTGCTCCTGGTTTGGGGGATATACATAGCATTATCAGGGCTTGGGTTGCTTCATTTCCAGAGGCAGAGAGCAAGTCCCATGGACTAGATGCAGTGTTACAATTTGTTTTTGGGAATTTAACATAGATCTAGATAATTAGGGAATTACTATAACTTTAAGTATTTTCAAGATTTTATGTAATCACTGTTATCTAGCATGAAAAGAAAATTAGAGCATAAAGAACTGTATGTATCTCTGAGTCTCCTTTTCTCTTTAATTCCACAGTATGGATCTAAATCTTTTCGTATAACAAAGATATAAGCATATGAACAATTGTTTTATATTTAATTTAATTAGAAACAATTTGCTTAGGTTTTTCTACCCATTCATGTTTTCTTCATGCCCTCAAGACAAAGCATTAACTAAGGCCAAACATACACTGAGCCATTTGTTTTTAAACATAACCCTTCTTTTGCATTTCATAGGTGCATTCACATTCTTTCTGACCTTCCTGGGGAGAGAATGGTTTTAATTCCAGGAATTATTTTGAATTCCAAAGATGCAAAAACCAGTTGATATTTCTACTGATTTAGTTCAGAATAAAGTATGTGTTTTTATGCTAGAGGAGAGGATGGTCAAATTAAATCAGGGAGATTTTTTTATTTGAATATTCATTTATGTTTGTTGTATAAACTGGAGAAAGAAAATAATTTCATTGTTGGCACACAAAGCAAATTAGACATAATAGTACATAAATGGCAAACCATAATCACCCTCTTGAAAATGAATGCTTTTTACAGGATATGAAGCCATTAAGGGAGATAAAACTGACATAACATTTTTAACCTAGTCTGGTTATGCTCCACCAACATATGTACTCTGTTGATGACATTCTGGGAGGTTGGTACCAATAATTAAATTAATTGCATTGTAGAATACTCAGTTACTCAACATGATATGAAACCAACTCTGTCCTTCCACATAAAACATTCTATTACCATTCTCTTTCCTAATGCTAGAATTCTTTTAACAAAATAGTTTCATGACAAAATTCATTTTCCACTGTGCTGGAGTGACCTCTGTGAAAGCCACCCAGTGTTCACAGAAATAGGGGTGCAAAGTGCCCTGCAGTTGGTCACCATGATTTTTTTTCCAGCAAGGGCTTAAAGTATACATGTAATGTGATTATTAGATTTGCAAGTAAATGGATGCTCATGCAATTGTGTTAGGAGGTGCAAAGTGGATTTTTTTTCTTTAGAATTTTAAGTGAGGTTATATGTACTCTAGTCCTAAAAGGGGTCACCATTGTATAGGGTGGCTGTAACTGAGGCCTGTGATGTTCAGGTGCAGTCTGACTCTTAGATACTCCCTTCAAATTTTAAATCTAAGCCAGGGAGATAGCCCAGTGTCATAAGTGCCTGCCTGGTAAGTACAAGGTACTGAGTAAAAAAAAAAAAAATCAAACAATCAAGTTGAAGTTGTGTGTGTGTGTGTGTGTGTGTGTGTGTGTGTGTATGTGTATGGCTGTGTGGTATATGTATGCTGTAGAAGGTACAACTATAATTTCATTTACTCTCTAATTGTGTAACGATTGTTACAGAAGGATCATTGTATATTTAGTAATGAAATGTGGGCTTCAGAGATTATACATTAATAAAACCAAAAGGGAAGGCAATAGACCTTGATAAATTGACTATTTCAAATTATATTTTTATGATAAGTAATAAAAAATAAAGGTAGTTTGAATAAACCATTTTGTACATTTTAAATTTTTATTTATATTTATTTTAAAAATACTTTTATTGAGAAACAATAATGAGACAGATTCAAAACTGATAAATAGGACAGTTTCAATGATAAATATGTTACATACTGTTGTCTTATTGGTTATTTATTGTACAAGATGCACACATGATATTCTGTCCACAAGCACAATTAGAACAAATATTTCTATTCATTGAATTAAGAGAATGTAGCTGTATATCTATCATACGTTGACTATAAAGATACAAAATGGTCATTCATTTGCATTCCCTTTTTTTGTTTAGTTTGTCAGAGAAGGTTATTCCATTGGCATGTAAATACTGTAGATGGATGAATTCAGCAAAATATTCTAATATAGTCCAGTAGTCCATAATAGTAGTGGGTTATCCATAGGACCGGCAATGTCAGAAGTTAATTTGAGCCTTCTGCAGCTCAGCATATCAATATGGCTGTACTTTTTATACCTTGTTTTTATACTTTTCTACTGAATGGATAATATCAAGATCAAGCAAGACCTATACAACAAGAAATGTAACTTTTATACATCATAAGTTCAGTCAAATCCCCTCAGGATTTATCATGAAACCCTATCGTGCTTTGTAGATCCTTTGCCAGTGAGAGCCATATGGATGAGACATGACTATTGCTTGATAAATTTGCTTTCTGAGAAAGCCTGATAGAATGTTTTCTCTCCATGTGACTCTCCTTAGGCACACTCTACATCATCAATCACATTCCTCTGTGACCCCATAATTTCCTTGATCAGAAAATTTGGGACACAACTGAGTTACGTGATGTATAGGTTCTCCAATGTCCTGAGTCTTCACTGACCTTGAAAGGCTAGGACCAAAAGGTTGGCTATCTTGCAGACCTTCTTTTTCTCTAATTTTTGGTGTGCAAAGTTAGGTTGTAAATTCTCCAGAAGAGAAGCTTATTATTACTCTACAACATATGCAGTTGGGTTTAACCTAACTATCTGTCTGAATATCAAACATCTTAGGCATAACATGGAACAGGTATTTTCCATCAAATATTGATGTTAAACTTTAAGTCACTACAGAATACAAAGAAAAAATTAAAAGATGTTTTTAAAATATGAATAAGAAATTTTATATTTTTACACAGAGATTTAGAAATCTAACCATATACAGCACTGTATCATGATAGTCCTGTGACATTTTTGCCTTGTCTGTTGTTTTCATTTGTTTCCCTTTTCTTAAAACAAATATTTATTTGAGAGACAGTATGGCAATAATTGGTATGTCTTGACAAGCAATATGTATTTAGAAGACCAGAATAGCAGGCATTCCAAGCATGACCATACTATTACACATTGCTATCTACAGTGCAGTTGCTTAGATCACAGGTATCAGTATATGTAGTTAGTCAGTAACTACTAGTTTCAGAAACCTGCTAATAGTTCTCAGGATCATTACCTTACACTACTTGTGTGTATAAACATATGGCTTTTTCCCTTTCATGTTTCCTAGCTTTTCTTCTTGCCCGTTCCTCATTGTCTGATCCCCAATTTCTCACTTTTCATTTAATTGTGTTATATATTTCTATATGTATTTCTTCTTTTGAGCTGGTTTGAATGGAATTTCCAGTTCTAGTTTTTTAGGAGTCTCTACACTGTTTTCCATAATGGTTGCACCAGTCTACATTCTCACCAGCAGTGAAGAAGGGTTCCTTTTCCCCTACAGCCTCTCCAATATTTGTTGTTAGTAGAATTGTTTGTGATAGCCATTATTTCTGGGGTGAGATGGTATCTCAGTGTTGTTTTAATTTGCATTTCACTGATATTGGTTCTTCTTATCCAGGAACAAGGAACATCTTTCCATTTTCTAAAATGCTTTCTTTTTTCAGAGTACTGTAATTTTCCTGGAAAAAATCTTTGTTTCTTTAGTCACATTGATTCCAAGTTATTTCATTTTCCATGATGCTATTGTAAAAGGTACTGTTTTTCTAACTTTCCTCTCAGTGTGTTTGTTATCTGTGCTACTGACTTTTATGTATTGACTTTGTATACTGCTACGCTACTGAATTTGTGTATCAATTCTAGTAGCTTCTTTGAGTTTTGGGGTCTTCCAAGTAAAGTATCATGTCTACTGCAAATAATGATAATTTAACTTCTTCTTTAACTATTCTTATTCTTTTTGTTTCTCTCTCTTGTCTAATGGCTCTAGCTAATGATTCCAGAACTATATTCAATAAGAAGGTGATAGAGGATGTTCTTTTCTTGTACCATATCCGAGAGTAAAAGATTTCAGTTTCTCCTCATTTAGAATTATATTAGCTGCTAGATGGTAATACATGGCTTTTATTAGATTGAAGTAGAGGCTGTCTATTTCGATTTTCTGTAGGACTTTGAACATGAATGAATGTTGGACTTCGTCAAAAGCCCTTTCTTCATTAATTGAGATGATCATGTGCTTTTTGGATTTGGCTGTGTTGATATAGTGTATTACATTTATAGATTTGCACATATTGAACCATCCTTGTATCCCTGGGGTGAATCTTACCTGGTCACACCGTATAATCTTCTTGATGATTTGGTGTATTCTATTTTCTAGGGTTTTATTGAGGATTTTTGCATCTATGTTCATGAGGGAGATTGTCCTGTAGTTCTCTTTTTTAGTTGCATCTTTCCCTGGTTTTGGAATCAGTGTGATACTTACATGCAGAAATGATTTTGGGAGGACTGTTTTCTTTTTAATTTCATTGAAGAGTTTGAGAAGTATAAGGATTATATCTTCCATAAATTTCTTATAGAATTCAGCTGTGAATCCTTCAGGATCTTGAAGCTTTTTTGTTGGTAGCCTTTTATTACATTTTTCATTTCATTGTTATTTGGTTATTGATAGTTGTTGTATCTTCTTGATTCAGTTTTGATGATTTGTAACTTTTATGGAAGCTGTTCATTTCTTCTGTGTCTTCTATTGTGTGAGAGTAAAGGTTCTCAAAGTAGCTACTGGCAAACTTGAATTTCCACTGAGTCTGTGGAGATTACATGCTTTTCAATCATTATTGCTTGTATTTCAATTTTTTCTTTCCTCCTTTTGATGAGGTTAGATAGGGACTGATCAATTTTCTTCAGTCTTTCAAAGAAACAGCTTTTTGATTCGTTGACTTTTTGAATTGCTTTCTTTGTTTCAACTGAATTAATTTTTGCTCTAATCTTTACGATTTCTTCTCGTCTTTGGGCTCTGGGTTTGGTTTGCTCTTCGTTTTCTAGATGTCAAAGGTGGAACATTAGGGTGTTTATTTGTTCCCGTTCTGTTGTCCTAATGTGTGAGTTCACATCTACAAATTTCCCTCTGAGAAATGGTTTCATTGCATCCCATAAATTCCGATAAGTTGTACTGGAATTTTCACTGAATTGTAGATATTGTTAAAGTTCTTCTTTAATTTCTTCTGTGATCCATTGGTTGCTCAGTAGGAAGCTGTTTAATTTCCATGTATTTATGGGGTTTTTCTGTTTTCTTGTCTCATTTATTTCCAGTTTCATTGCATTGTGGTCAGATAATATGCATGGGATAATTTCTGTTTTCTTGCATACATTTAAGCATAACCTAGGGACAAGTATGTGATCTATTTTAAAAAATGACCAATGTGAAGCTGAAAAAACTGTATTTTCAGTTGTTCTGTGGAACACTCTGTATAGGTCCACTACGTCCATTTCTTCCAAGCTCTTGTGTAGTACTGCTACTTTGCTAAGTTTTGTCTTCTTGACCGATCCTTTTGGGATGAAGGGGTGTTAAGGTCTCCTGTCAAGATTGTGGTATTGGATATTATATTTTTCATGTCCATTAAGATTTGTCTTTGCTCTCTAAAATATATAAAGAACTAAAAAAATTAGGGCCCCAAAATTTAAACAACAAATTCAGGAATGGGCATCCGAGATGAACACACACTCCTCTGAGGACAAAATTAAAGAAACAAATAAATATATAAAAAAATGCTCCACATAGCTAGCCATCCATCAAATGCAAATTAAAACACTGAGATACCATCTTACACCAGAAAGAATGGCTATCATAAACAAATCAACTAACAACAAATATTGGAGTGGCTGTAGGGGAAAAGGAACCATTCTCTACTACTGCTGGGAGTGTAGACTGGTACAACTATTATGGAAATCAGTGCAGAGACACCTTAAAAAACTAGGCCTGGAAATCCTATTCAAACCAGCTGTCCCTCTACTGGTATTTTCCCAGAGGAACTGAAAATGTCATATCATAGTGATATATGTGTACCTGTGTTTATAGCAGCACAATTTGTGATGCCAAATGGTGGAAACAACAAAGATGCTTGTCACCTGAAGAATCGATGAAAAAGATGTGGTATTTTTATACGATGGTGTATTACTCAGCTATAAAGAATGATAAACTTGAAGCATTTATATTGAAGTGGATGCCACTTGAACATATACTCATAAGTGAAATAAATCAGACCCATAGGTAAAGATCATATAGTCTCCCTAATATAATAACTCAAAAGAAATAGAAAGGCATAACACAATTACATAGAAAGTGTAAACTTGAGGATTAGGCAACAAAAAGTGTGCAAGGAGAAAAGCTAAGAAACATGAAGGGGAAATGAAATATATTTATATGTACAAGATGGGTAAGGCAATGATCTTCATAACTATTAGTAGGTTTTTGAAACTATCAGTTTCTTGGTAGGATTCTCACCTTGACTAACTGTATATGCTGATACCTGTGAACTGAGCGATGGCAGCGAAGACAGCAATGTGTGATAGTGGGGTCCTGCTTGGAATGCCTGTCATTCTGGTCTTTTAAATATCTACTGCTTCTTATGACATACCAATTAAGGCCAGCTGTATCTCAAGTAAATATTTTTTGTTTATTAAAAAGAGGGTAATAAATGGAAAAAAGAGACAAGAAAAAATGTCACAGGATTATAGTGAAACAATCCTGTATATGGTTAGATTTGTAAATTACTGTATAAAATATATAACTGCTTTTTCATTTTTTTCTAATAATATTTAATTTTTTAAAATCTTTTTCCATACTCAGTAGAGACTTAAAGTTTAGCATATCAATATTTTATGGAAAATACATGTTCCAACTTATGCCTAAGATGTTTGATATTTAGACAGAAAGTGTCCTATACACCTGCATATGTTGTAGGGCAATGAGAAGTTTCTCTTCTGGAAGGTTAACAACCCAAGTTTGCAGACCAAAAGTGAGAGAAAAAGAAGGGCTGCGAGACAGCCAACATTTTGGCCCTGGCCTTTTAAGGTCAGTGAGGACTCAGGACGTAAGAGAACCTGTACTCTAACATCATGTAACCCCGTTGTGTCCCAAATTTTCTAATCAAGATTATGGGGCCACAGAGGAATGTGATTGAAGATGTAGTGTGTGCCTAAAAACAGTCACATAGTCAGAAAACATTATCTCAGGCTTTCACAGAGAACAAATTGGTTAAGCAATTGCCGTGACTCATCCACATGGCTGACACTGACAAAGGATCTACAAAGTGCAGTACAGGGTTTTGGCATAAATACCCAGGAGACTTGACTGACCTTGTCAGATATAAAAGCTACATTTCTTGTTATATAGGTCTTTATTTATCCTGTTTTTAACCATCCAGCAGATAAGTGTAGAAATGAGTATGAAAAGTGAAGTCATATAAATATGCTGAGCTGTGGAAGGCTGAAGTCATCAGATTCGAACATTGCCACTCCTGTGGATAACCCACTATTATTGTGAACTACTGGACCATATTCTAATATTTTGCTGAATTCATGCACCTACAGTATTTGTATCACTTGGATGGTTCTCTTGTTTCTATTTTTAAAAGATAGGTCTAACATTCAGATTACTTTGCTCGCCCTGACATTTAGGTTTCATAGAAAGACATAAGACAAAAAAAATTTAAAACCCAGTAGAAAAATAGACACCTAACGTGATATTCTCTGAAAAAGAATCTCAGGTGACAAATAAACACAAAGAGATACTGAACTTCACTTATATTCTGATAACTTTGAATGAAAATAACCTTAAGATCCTTATTTCCACATTGTGCTATATCAGAAATATACAAAAATGATAATCTCAAGTGACTGAGTTTTAAATATTCTCAAAATCGTTTCTTATGTGAGTCAAATTTGGTTAGTAATTTCAGCAAGAAAACACTATTAAAATTTCAACTATGTGTCTTAGTTATTTTCTCTTTGATGAGACACGATATCCAACACTCACAGTTTAAAGGAGAAACGTTTGTTTTGGTTCACAGTTTGTGTAAATTTCAGTCCACAAGTGGCTGGCTCCATGACAGGACAGTATGGCAGAAGCTCATGGCTGAGGAAGAGCAGCTCATGGAAGGTCAGCAGAAGTAGAAAGAGATCAAGGGAGGAGACAGAAGAAACACTGTCCAGGCCACACTCCAGTGACCTGTCTTATACAACAGGCTTTTCTGCCTAACTTAATATTTTTCTACAAGCTCATCAGTGGATAACTCCCTGAGGATTACCAGCCCAATGATCAAATCATCTCCCCACCTTTGAGCACCTGAGATTTTAGGGAGACATCTGTATATGTCATAACATGATGCGTATTGAAGAGAACCATTCTATCTTTTCATGTTTATCAGGATACTCACAATTGATGTCTATACAAGGATGTTCACTGTAATATGGCTTATAAATTAAGAATCATAAATTCGTTATACATTCAACAATAAGTTTATAATAAAACTGCAGCACATGCACACTATGAAACCCTGTGAAAGAGGCATACTGAGTAGAAAAATGGATAATTATAAATCTTTCATATAAAAAAGCACAAAATTCATGTGTATATATAGAAGTATGTATATATAAACGTAGATTTCTATAGATAAAACTATTTATAAGTATAAATGGACAACATCAAGGATGATCACAAGCTTCTAATAGCAGTCACCTTGACCTTATGCATAGTAAAAAATTTGATATTTTAACTATATGAAAATACTATTATTAGATAATTAAAATAAAATAATTTTAAAACTGTACATCTAACTTAGTGCTTACAAGTTACTTTTCAGATAAGAAAGGAAGTTTTAAAATTAAAATCAATTTATAATTTGAAAGTAATGAAAAGAAAATCCAAAAATAATCAACGGCATAGATTTTTGAGTTAGCTGGCCTAAAATCATTCTCTCTTCTCCAATGATATAACAAAACAAGGTCCTATGCTCAGGAAGCTGAGATGCAAACTTACATTTTTGGTAACCAGAATCAGGTATTTATTTTGATGAAACTCAATGATAGCTGATTTGCAATAGTGATTGAGTTAGAATATAAAACTCATTTATTTTAGGAAGTGTCAAAAGAGACCTTTGGCAGGTCTCTTTTCTTTTGGCCAAGAATATAATTTGTTTTATTTGGAGTGAAATAAGTTAAAATAGCAAGGGAACAAAAGACTAGCCAAAAGATTTCACATACCTTACTGAGGCCAGTATAAAAATAATATTTGTTTGCTACATTCTTTCTAATTTTCTGTCTAAAAGTGTATTTGGATTCACAGGGGTGTAAATACCTGTTATTAAAAACCTAAGAGCATCTTAAGTCTGACAGATATTAAATATTGACAACAAGTCTATAGGTAGAGGTAAATGTGCTCAATCAGAGCTTCATGAATGTGAAGGGTGTGGAGTTTCCAGCCTTTCTTCAGTCAGACTCAGAATGTTGGCTTCCTTTCTTGCATTTCATTGCCAGATTGCTGCAAAATAGCCACCACAGCTCCAAGGAGCACTTCATTATCCCAACATCTTTTGCTAAAAAAGTGGTAGAGGCAAGAGATCTTTTTCTAAAGGTTATAGGTGTGTCTAGGAAGACAGTCTCTTCTAAAATCACCATAATACCATTTTCTATTCTATTGTCTTATTTGGAACCTATGTTCTATGATCCATAATTTCAAGAGACTGGGAAAACGTGCAAAAGGGGACTAGCATTGTTAGGGTTGGCTTAGAGCAGCGACAGTGAAGTTTCTAGAGACAAGTGCCCAAACTGCAATACGAACTCACTTGCTTATCACAAAGTGTCATCACTACAGTGAAATCTTTTTTTTCTTTTTTTTGGTACTGCAGTTTGAACTCAGAACCTTGTTCTTTCCAGGCAACTACGTGTGCCTCTATCTCCTGCAGTTAAACCTGAACACTGATGCTTTAGTTAAAAACAACAACAACAACAGAAAATAACTAATACATTAATATATTTTTGTCTTAACACATGTGCCATAGGTTTACCACCACTGGCATAGACTCATCTCAATTTTTCTACTAGAACTGGCAGAGGGACATACTTTTCCTGACCCGAGGGGTGCATACTTCCTTATGTGAATGAATCAGAGTTCTATATTAGGGATAAATTGTGGCTGATGATGATAAATGCATAGGTTCTGAGCAATGAGAATCTTCCTACAGACTGTTCATACAGTCTCGGTTTACTGAATGGTACAGCTTGCTCAGTGCTGGGGATTGAAAACAGAGGTTGCTTTTATGTGTCATATTTTTCTGGTGAGGTGACCAGGATTTATGTTGTACAAAAAAGTAAAGGCCTTCCCAGTCTCTCTCTCTCTCTCTCTCTCTCTCTCTCCCCCCACCCCTCTCTCCTTGTATTCAGATAAGATCTTGATTGCTGTTTTCTTTTACCTTATTTAATACAGAATTCAGTCATTAAGATATTATGAGAGCAGGGAATTTAGGCATTATGAAAAAGTATTCTCTTTACTACACAAGAAACCAATGAGCTGACAACTCTCCAGGAGATTTTAATGTCATATCTGGAGTCTGGCTCAATTATCAGAACATTGCTATGTGAACAAAAAAACCAGGATAAATCTCAAGTGGCTTTCATGGCTCATAAAACAAACAAAGGAATGAGTGACCTCACCCCTGCAACCTCCCAAAGGTAGAAATTTGTATGTTGCAGCAGGCCTATTTAAAGATCAGGACACTCTTGATTTCTAGTTTCACTATTATTTAGAGAGCATTAAGTAAACATTGGAACCCTCACTTTCTCCATTCATTCTTAGCTTCATGCTTTTGGATTTCTTTGTTAGCAGTCTGTTTTGTTAATAGTTTTTAAAATAATTTTATTTGTACACACTGAGAGTGCATGAAGTTCACATTCATCTTGGGAAGCATATGCATACATACATATTATATAAATGCTTGTATCCTTTTTCAAGATCATAGTCTTTATACAATGAATTTGAATTTGCTTTTCTGAGTGGAATCACGTTGAGCTATTTCTGTTCAGAATTATTGGTGACTTATACTGGATGCAAGAATTCAAAAATTTCTTCAGCCTTCTACTTAAAGACAACCAATGAGTTATGTACATATAAAGAAAAAAAAACCTGTTATTTTGAAACCTACATTCATTGCATCCATTCTTCAAATGTATACCTATTGTAAAGTCAAGAAGTGATTTGAAGGGCCAGTGAGATAGCTCAGTGGACCAAGAGCCTGCTTAAGCAAGGACAGAGGCTGGGTTCGATCCCTGGCACCACATGCCATGCTGGCCCCTCCCTCAGGAGCGCCTAGCTGGCCCTTGAGTCTGACCATGGTGGCCCATGCCTGTAACCCCTGCACTTCAGAGGCTGAAAACAGGAGTATCACTACCAGGTTGATTTGTGTAGTGAGACCCTATACAAATTAAAGGGTAAAAAGTAATTTGATGATGGTCATGGGCTGCATAATATTTTTTCAAGGAAAGATGGCTATGCAATGCTGGTAATTCTTTCAATCATATTGACTACTCATGTTGTGGTTGTGTTAGCTTGTGTAGGTGCACTTTGTGAAGTGTGCACAACTGACAAAAGTGACGATGCACTGGGAAGAATTGTGGCCCAATTCTGAAGTGACCCATAACTACTTTGATATAGTGACACATATGTGTAAAAGTGCTTCTTTGTTGAGATTTGAGGAAGGTAGAAGAAGACCTTGGAGGGCCAAGACTCTCAAATAGACCTGTAAATACATATGTGATAATTGTTAGGTTAGAGTTTAGTTCTTCTCTAGATCCTCATAAGTTCAACTATTCCTCATTCTTTGAATCTCTTATGTGGTCACTTGTAAAATCATTTCCTTGTTTGCACAAAAAAATCTACTGTAGTAAGTATTACATGTTTTCTTTCATGTGAAATGTAGGGAAAAAAGAAAACATGAAAATGGAAAGGAGACTCTCAGTGAAGAGGAAAGGATGAGGAAGAGGTGAGAGGAGACTGTGAAGAAGGGTTATAAGTGTAAATATGCTTATATGTTATATGTTCATATAAAAATGCCACAGTGGAAGGCACAACTGGATTGTGCAGTAGAAGAACACTAATAATAATTTTTATTTTTTATTTTTTGTGACTTAAACAGTTTTTTCCATTTTTTTGCTTCTTGTATTTTTTAAAATTTATTTTTGTTTTATTGAGAGACAAATATCAATGAGACAGTTTCAAAGCTGATTAATAGAACAGTTTCAATAATTGATACGTTTTACATTGTTATCTTCCTAGTGGTCATCCATAGTACAAGAAGCAGACAGGGTCTCCTGTCCAAACACTATTAGTATAAATTTTTCTTCTCATAGAATTAAGCGAAAGTAGCTGCACAGAATAGTTAGGGTAGATATGCAGTTACTTTCATTTTGTTTTATGAGCTGAATATATTTATTGAAGGAAAGAAAGCTCTTGTCAGAGAGAAAGGGACAGGAGGGGGGCCCAATAATATTTAAAAATCCTTTACTATAATAAATCTATGAGTCAAGCTAGCCCAAGCATTTCTATTTCAATCTTAGTAGGAAATAGCAGACTGAAATATTTTCTAAGTCAATTGTGGATGTCACAAGTGAATTTTTTTCTTTTTCTTTTTGAAAGAATACAAAATAGTGATAGAAAAAATAGCATTAGAAATGATACAAATTTTCACTAAACAAAGTAATAGGAGTTTAACAAAGATTGCTGTCTTTCAAGATGCTGTCTTCAAATTATTGCTCAGGCTACCAAATATAAATATGCAAAATTAGTAAATTTTAAGTGCCTCAATCCTCAATACTTTAAATAAATAAATAAATAAATAAATGCATGGATTGATGTGAATGAAAAAGTGATATTAATGTAGTCATTCTGACAATCCCATAAATTTATCATAAGTTACAAGCTTGTACTTTACTGTAGAGTCTAGATTTAGTGAAAAAGAGGATCAAAATGTCAAAGAACTGATTGCTTCACATAGAAAACTTCTTACTACTGAAGGATTTTATTATATTTTTTAGTATGATGAGAAGATGCAACAAATATTTATTACCAAAGACATAAAAAGGTAGTTTATCTTTCATAGATAAAATCATGTTGAGTATGTGAGCAGTACTCTGCTCAAAAACACGATTGGTGGCTAATCGACCCCTGGTGTAATTAGGTGCAGCCTAATCTCAGAAAAGGGGCATGATGGAGAGATACCCTCGCCCCTTTACTCTTTCTCTGATCTGTATGATGGCATCTTCTGTTTTGCGTACAAGACACACAAATGGTGGGAACATTTGCTACTTGGAGTAATTTTAAATCTGATTCTATAAACTGAACTGCAGTCAACATTGTTGAAGTGTCAGAACTTCCTCATGGAATGAAAAACATCAACAAATAAGAATCAATCTCTCTTACAGACAAACCCACTACATAATGCCTGGCAGATGGTAGGACAGGCGAGGCACGAGGATATCTACCCAATAGTCCATTAAAGGTTTGATGAGACCATTGTGAAGCTCTCTTAATTTTTCCCATTACAGAATATTTAACTCTTCATTTTAAAATAAAATCATTCAGACTCTTGTCATTAATTATATTATGGCTGTTAATAAGTGTCTCTTATTAGGTTTAAAAAAATTACTTTTATTCCTGGTTTTCTGAGTTGTCCAGAATTGAATGCTTGTTATTATTTTTCATTTACTGAGATGACTGCATGAAGACTTATATCTGTTAAAATATTTTAAACATGTTGCTTCATTGTTTTTAAACCTCCATGATTTCTGAGTAAAACAAAAAATAAACTCTCACTGTCACCTGTGTTCTTCTGGATATCAGAGAACTTTTTGATTACTTTTAAGATTTTCATTCCAAGTCTTAAAAATTTATTTGTAATGTGTTTGGGAGTACTTTTCTGTTTCTTTTGCTTACCTTTTGTTGAACTTCTATTTGTACATTTAGTTTACATCAAATTTGGAAAAATTTCACCATTATTTATTTATGTTTCTTGGTTTCTGCTTGTTTCCAAGTAGTAAATCTTATGCTACATGAATGCTTTTCATAGCATAACTCCATTTATTTTTCACTCATTTTATATTTTTAATTTTAAATGGTATTTAATTGTTATACTTTAATTTTTAAATAATTTCTTTTTCAATGTTTATCATTAAATTATTCAGTATACATTATCTCATGTATATATATATATATATATATATATATATATATATATATATATATATATATATTGTCTTTTTGAGACAGGGTCTCACTGCAGTTCAGGCTGGCCTTAAGCTCACTTTGTAGCTCAGGCTGGTCTTGAACTCAACAATCCTCCTGCCTCAGCCTCCCGAGTGCTGGGATTACAGGCATGCATCACCACACCTGGCTTTCTCATGTACTTTTTAATCTTTTAGCATTTCATTGCTGTTTTTATTCATTTTCTGTTTCTAACATTCTTAATGTTTTCCTTTTGAATATATATAATACCAGTATAACAATTTTAAATATTCACATCTACCATCTCTCTTATCTGTGTTATATTTTCAATTTGCTAAATTTAGTTGCATTTTCCTCATTCTTTGCAAAGCCAAATAATTTCTATTGAAATACAAACATATACAATAAAATTTCCTGAGGTGTGTCATGAAATGTCTTTCTTTGAAATAACGACTCTTCTTGATGTGTAATTTTAAATTGTATCAGCCAGGACCAGAACAATACTTTAGTCTGTGGAAGCAATAAATTCCTATAGAAGCAAACACTTTCCAAACTACTAAAGTCTTCTCTGATTTGTAGAACTATGTGTTTATTTTCTGTCAGTATAATAAAAATCTGAGGCTGATGCTTTATAAAGAGGTTTGCTTAGTTCATAGTTTTGGGGGTCTGAGGCCAGATTAATAGTAAATAATAGAAGTTTGCATATCTTACAGTTTTGGATCATCAAAGTTGAAGACATAGCTTCTGGTGAAGCCTTCCCTGGCTGGGTAACAATACTAGAAACTTTGTAAAAGAATCCTAAGCATGAGCAGATTTCTTTATTTATTCAAATCACTTTTCTTTTTATGGTTCAGGGGATTGAACCTAAGGCCTTTGTACTAGGCTACATCCACTGCCCTCTTTAACTTTTAAAATTTTGAGAAAGGGTGTCACCGTGATACTAAGTTGCTCAATTAGGCTGAAAACTATGTTTCTTCTACCTTATCTTACCAAAGTGCTGATATTACCATTGTGTGTCACTGTGTCCAGCTGTGTGGCCTTGGTGTATAACGGTCTACTTTAGAAGAAGTGACTCACTCTGTGAGTCACTCCCAAGGTTCATGTCTCTATGTGCATGATTTTCTCTTATTAGATGTCAGCTCCCAAAAGTCCTGGCATCACTCCATATCTCTACCCTGGTGACCAAATTTCCAGCACATCAACCTCGAAGATCCAATTCATAGAAAATTACAACTTTAGTCCTGGTGTAAACATCAAATATCATTTCCTCTAAGTCTTTTTTTTTTTTTTTTTTGAGTATCTTCTTTCCTGATCTTAGTTAGTTTCCATATTCCTTATATACTGAGCGTATTGAAAGCATGATGTATATCTGTTCTCTTCAGAGCTCTTTTGTACAGTATTCTTTTTTCTAGTCCTCTCCAATAATAATCTCTAGCAATTGCTTCCTTAGTACTACCAACACCAGCTCTTTTATTCCCAGAAATAGCTGGGCTTTGCCAGGATCCTTCTGTCTGAACTGTTGTGTGGATATTCTCTCTATTCAGTTGTCTGGCAGTCACAAGTTTTATTTCACTTTATTTATTTTTCCTAATGCTTATAGTTCAACATTGTTTCATGAAATGTAACAAATGTTTCATGCACTTTATCACTTTATTTGCTATTTTCATGTTGATGGTAACTTCAATCCCTGTCACTATATGTATTAGACAAAAGTGGAAGTGTACCTTTTAGAGTATTAATTTTATA
Source organism: Ctenomys sociabilis (assembly GCA_004027165.1). NCBI lineage: Eukaryota > Metazoa > Chordata > Mammalia > Rodentia > Ctenomyidae > Ctenomys > Ctenomys sociabilis. The sequence goes on along the minus strand of PVKA01007421.1, from coordinate 15,198 downwards.
AAAATAAAAGAAAATGCAGCATGTATTAAAAGTATGTTTAAATTATTTTTATGAATAAGTAATATTTTATGAAATATGATTGTATAGAGGAAAACACCAAACAAAACTTGTTAGACCATTGTAAGTAAGCTATATATCAAAGCAAAGATTCACATTTTCACTATTAAACACAGAGAGCTGGCAATGGCTCTATAGCTAAATCCAAGAGACACAAATCATTGTTAACTCTGACTGTTTCATTTTCTCTCTGTCTACTTAGTCGTCCTTGGTGACTTGAGGTGTCTCTGTATTTGTTTCAAATGTGGATAAGCGGGGTGCTCTGAAAGAACAGCAGCAGCTGCACTTGGAGCGACGCTTTCTCTCATTAATCCCTACAAGGAGCTGACCTTCTATTCCTAAGTCCTCACTGTGTGCTGCCTGTTTGCTGAAATGCAAAGCCTTTAAATTAATGAATAATAAAAGCAGTTGGTTTCTATGGATGGAGAGTCAATACCATTTCATCAGAAAAGAACTTTTTTTCTTTAAATCACCGTGAACACACTGAAAATCAAATGAAGGTGAAAGTATTATGCTGTCTTGTGTGTTCATATTCCATTTTGTTTTCAAGCTTCACTTACAATTTAGTTATTTCTGGGAGGAGACGATTCTTGTAACTTGCTAATTTTGTTCTCTTAAATTATAAATTTAAAATATTTGTTGATTTCCAGTAAGCAGTCCTTGTGAAACCTAAATCTCAATGTCTTCTTTTTTAGTTCAGGAAAATGTAGCCTAAAAATTTAGTTTTCATTGAAAACAAACAAACCACCAATATAAGCTGTCTACATAAATAGATATATTCTTCCTTCCTTTGGCTCTCAGCTCAGTTTGCTGCTCCTGTTTATTCACAAGAAACAAATATTTCTCAGTCAAATATTGTTTTTATAGTTTTCTAATGACAATACTATTAATTTGATATACCAGGTACAACTTTTCAAAATATCCACTTTGTCTGCTCTAAATTAATGAAGTAAAAAAAGTCATAGTTATTTTACTCTGGAGAAAATCATACATCCTGCTTAACTTGTATTATTCATGTGGAAATCTGAAAAGGAGAAAGGTCCAGCTGTGTCTGCCTGGCAATGTAGGCTCTGAGTGGCTGGGCTCTCTTGTGACTCTCTACAGTGCAGCCTGATCTTTAACCCTCTTCATGTGAGATGGAATTTCAAACCCTGTAAAAAAAATCTTATTAAAGTAGAACTACTAGTCACATGTTTAAAACTGCCAAACTATGTACAATTAATTTACACTTGAAAAATACTCCTAAGTACTAAAAGTTCTTCTGGGAAATATGCAGTGTGGATCTAATAGAAACATCACACAATTAAATTGAGGCACTTGGAGTCTGGCTCCATTATTAAGCCTAACAAGCAGTGTAATCCCAAAAATTATTTAATTGTTTTGTAATTTTGTCTGTTTTTCAGGAAAATATAGAGTTAGAAGGTTAACTTAAAGCCTGAATCATAGATTTATGGTTTACTTATTTAGTTAAGAGGAGGAGAAGGAAATTGTCTGCATTCAGCATGAGTGAGGGCGGTCCACTAGGAGATAGGGAAGCTGGCGTAAAAGGCCATTTGAGCATACCTCTAGAGATTCAGTCTAATAATTCTAAACTCTTCACTGTAGTACTGCGGTCTCCATGAGTCGTTCTGTTTAAGATGTAGTGCACATAGATAAATTGTTCACTAGCTTTCCGCTTGAGATATTTGCTTTTACAGAGTTGATTTTGACTTTCTCATTGACTTTGCTAAGTAGCAGATTCACTTAAAATATTGATATAAAACCTTTACTCAAAATTCCTGGATTTTAAATGCTTAACTTATGATAGATTGCTAAGAACTTTGTAGATATCTCTAATGATAGACAATACATTTTTAATTAAAGAGGAATGGAAATGTAATGAAGTAATTACTTGCTAATTGCAGTTTTATCACTTATATGTCACTACCTATCCTCTTTTTCCTGAAATGACTGCTTTGATATGCATTTTATAGGTATTTATAACAAGAGATTGGAGACAGCTAGCAGTGAATGCATAAAATACAGCAAAGTAATATAAATGTGTCAAAGACAGAAGAAAAAAAACAAGGGTCATGAGAAAGTAAGGTACACAAAAAACTGTTGTGGAAATCTGTAATTAAAGATCTAGGGTATGCAAGTTTTGTCACATCAGTGGGTTATGAGAGTTTCTGGGAAGTTTCATAGTCCTTGAGCTTTGTCAAATGGAAGTGTTCATCATCCAGGAGAATCAATCTGATTTGAAATCACAGGCAGGGAGAAAGAACAGAGTCCTATAAAGTCAGTATAATGTGTTTAAAATTATCATATCATTTGCATATTATTCAGGCAACTCTTGGAAGTTTAATTTTACATTTAATGCCTGATAGCCTCATTTATTATGTGATAATGAAAATAATATCTACCTTACAAGCTTGTTTTGATGCTTAGATGAAACAAGGAATGCAAATAACTTGATGTAGCCTCTGAGGAGTATATGACTTAATAAAGTTACCTGTTTTCATTATTGTAAAGAAAAATTTTGAAATGATCTAAGAACCTCAATTTTATAGTCTCTGAAAAATTAGGAGTCTATTGTTGGTCATACTAGTGTTAGAGACACTTGATAAACTTCCTGTGCATACCTAAAGGCACTGAGTTGGACAAGCTCAACTGCATCTCTCTCGGTAACAGACATACAACAGAGGACTCAGTGATGACCTTGTTCACAAATCTGCATGAATCCTCTTGCTTCAGTCATGATTTAGCATTTCAATAATTTACAGATAAACTAATGCATAATCTAATAGATGTCAAAGTGGTATGTGACATTGATCTTAATGTGTTCTAATATCATAAGATGCCCTAGAAAATGTTACAAATAGATAGAAGCTGTATGCTCCAACTTACTATAACTTTGAGAGCATGGTGTGCATACAGTGCTTAGTATACTAGATAAACTTTTGGCTCATAGGCGAATTCTGAGCTCTTCAGACTCATTTTTTCCTCGATCAGTAGCCAACACAGTTAATAGCTTATTAGGTTTATTTAACAGCTAGAAATAAGATATAAATTTATATGATATGTAGCAGATATTTGAACTTTTTTCATAAATATTTGGTAACAAATTAGGCTATCTTTTATTTGTATATTTTTACATCTGGTGAAACTCACACTCTTTTATTTCTATTTATTTTAAGTTTAAATGTTTTGTATTTTCCTAGATTTCTTCAGGTGGGCACTTAATGTGCTATTTTTAAAACTTTCTTGCTGTCTGAAAGGAATTGATACTGTATTTGAGATCCTGGTTGGTAGGGTGGAGAGGTCAACCACTTTTGGTATATAACCAAATTTCTTGATCATAAATATGCATAAATGTATTAGCTTTCCATTACTGAGACACAATACCTACACCCACCACTGAAAGGAGAATAAGGTTCAGGTGACCTGTGGTTTGAGGGGATTCAGTTCAACCTTGGATTGATTAGAAGGCAGAAACATTATGGAAGAAGGGTATGGCATTTAAAAAACTGATTGGTTCAGACTGGTTTAGAGACAGAAGTAGAAGAGCTCTGGAATGAAGATCCATGGCCCACATGTATTACTCTAAATCATGCTTCTATGATTCAAACAGAAACGCCTAGAAGTGAGCTTTACTATTCCTTTGGGTCCCCCAGATCAATTAAGTAGACACGTTAAGCTTAATTTCCACACATACACATTTATATTTATTTATTCATTCAAAACAGATACTATAATTAATAGAACTTCAGGTGGCAGTGGATTGTATGGATTAACAACAATGGAGTAGATAACAAATTGTTTCCAAGACTCATGAGCTACTTCTAAAGCACTATCTGTCTGAAACAATGTCTGTGTTCCTATGAACCATGGCCTTGCTTGCCAGATTTAATGAATCTGGTGAGAAAAGAGATGAGAAAAATTTCAATATGAAAAGTTTGAAGAGATTTTATAACTTAGAGATTTTAACAAGGAAGATCTTTTTGCAAGAAGCCTCATTTGACTGACTCTATAAGAGCAGTAAGGTAAAACTTATTGCATGTTTTCCATGTGGCCAGTTTTTGTCTATGAGCTTATTTAATAATCACAATAATCCTGTGAGGAGATGCTATCTTTACATCTGTTTCACTTTTGAGGAATCTAAGTAACAGAGTTTAATTAAGTTTTCCAAAGATACAGACTACAGGCTATCTTATTCGAGATCTGGACTGAATTTTAATCAGTATAATAAAATATTGATGGAGATCTTAAAATACTTGAGTTGACAGGATATTTTCATGTTTCAAAGTTTGGAAAGTTCAATATGTGTAAAATTTTAAAAAAACCTCTTATTCCTTTCGTCACATTGCTAATTCTTATCAGAGTTTTTACTCTCTTATGGACACTTTCCAGGAATAGCAAGCATTTCTAATCATTTTGTAAACAAAAAGCATATAGTATAAGCAGCTTTGTAATTTTTGGTGGGTGAGTATGTAAGGAGTACTTAATATATCATGAAAATTATTTCTTAGCTACCCATAAACAGATTCTGTTGTGTTCTACAGAAATACGTGGCATAATTTCATCAGGCCCCTGTTCCTAGAGTTTTAGATTGCACTGAATTTATTGCATTTCTACCTTTTGTGGAATAACATTGTACGTGTGTCATTTGTTATTTGTTTCCTCAGTATAGTTTTTCAAATAACAGCTTTAATGCAAAATAACAGTGATAAAATAAGGCACATATAATTAAATTATAATTTGATAGATTGTGACATATGCATAAGAAACCATTATCATATAAATATAATGAGCATATTGTTCAACCTGAAATGTTTTCATAGGTCTTTTTATGATCCTTTCCACTCCATCCTTTCTCTCCCAGCACTCCCCTTCACTCAGGCCATGGCTGGTGTATTTTTGTCACTACAGATTGTTTTTCATTTGTAGTAATTTTTTTCTTTTCAACAGCAGTTGTAATTTCATATAACATAGCCTGTACTCTTCTTTTGACCCAGTTTCTATTGCTCAAAATAATTATTTTGAGACTGATTTATGTTTTATTCATCAATACACTTGCATTTTAGTTGATTGACATTTTGTATTTTTCTATTTCATTCATTCTGTTTTGGTTCTAAGTATGTTTTTTCTATTTATTTTAGGTTTAATTATTTTGTATTTTCCTAGATTTCTTCAGGTGGGAACTCAATCTGGTAATTTTAAAACTTTCTTGCTGTCTGATCAAGGGGAGTTAGTGGAATACTTTCTCCTCTACACATACTTGATAGCATCCCACAGATTTTTATGTAGTGTCAGTAATTTTACTCAAATTAAAATTATTTTGAATAGAACAGTAAAACTGATGATGCTCAGCAATAAATAAGAAGCTACCATTATTATAAAGAAACAGGAAAATATGAAGTTAAGATTTTTACAAATCACTCAATTTAAAATAACTCAGACCTGGCACAGATTTTAGAGTTAATAGCCACAGTCATTTAAGCTACTATAATAAACTATTTTCTCATGTTCAACAATTAAAAAAATCATGGAAAGTACACAAAAGATTTAATTCAAATTTCTAAAGATGACAAATAGGCACTGTCAGAAGAAGTGCTTGAAGGATGAGATTAATGAAAAATTAGACATTTAAAAAATACAGTTTAAAAGACATAATAGTAGAAATGATGTAAAATAAAATGCAGAGGGAAAATCTAAAAAAACAGTCCAAATATACAAGCATAGAAATAAACATTATCAGTAACTGTAAAGGAATTTCGAGAGTCCTCAAATAAAAGTGAGTAGGCACTACAGTGGTCAACAGGCAGGGAAGCACAACAAATTTGTCGACGTTGTTGAGAACCATGAGCTGACAAACCAAGGTGACTAATGTAACGTAAACGTAAGACACAGAGAAAACTACAAATCAAGTCAAAATAAAAGTGTTCACAACAGAATAGGAGAAAAAAAATCTCAGAAATAACCACAAGGGGTAAACTGAAAAATATGTTAAATTAAATGTGAAGCTTTGAAGAGGAGACACTGGTCGAGTTTTGTGGAATCCTGGCCTGTGCAGCGTTCTTGAGTGCTCTGTCTTGAGAACTGCAACCCTCTTCATCTCCAGTGCCTCAGCTCCAGCGCTTAGCGAAGGGCACAGCGGGTTCTACCTACTTTGCTGCTCTCAGAGCTACTATCTGGAAGCTCCTCAGAAGAGTCATGCCAGGGCCCTATCAAGAGCCTCATTTGCTTCCCATCTACTAAAGATCCCTGTCACACAGTGCACGTTGCTGAGAGTCTAGGAAATTGTCATTTGATATATTTTATCTGTTTTTAGCTGTCTTGGGTGGGAGAGTGAGCCTGTTTCAGTAACTCTATTTTGGTGAGAAGTGAAAATCCTTACTGTAGTTTTAACCTATAAGTGCTTTATTATCAAAGAAATTAGACACCTTGTGTAACACTAAAATTAAAACAGCAATATTACAATAAACATTTTATAACCTTTTATATACCTCATACATGCTTGCATTATCACAGATTTTGACTAGTTTTAAAGCCATTTACAGCATTTATGTTTTTATTTTTATTTATTTATTTTTTATGTATTCGATATAGGTTCTTACCATGCAGCTAGGGCTCATAGCGATCCTCCTGTTTTCAGCCTCCCCAGCTCTGGGGTTACAGGTATGTGCCACCATGCCGGGTCTCGGTGGTGGGCTCAGAGCACCAAGGGGCGGGGCTGACATGGCATATGCAGGGGATTAGACAGGCAAGTACAGGGGGTTAAACCCCGGGTCTGCACTAGCCTACACAGGTTATTATTCCACTGAGCTATCTCGCCATTCCTCAGCATTTATCTTTTCAAATGGTAGGGGTTTTATTTGTCTTATTGGGTAAGTTGGACCTAAGTTGGACCTCTGTTACATGTTAGACTTTTCAAAATCTGAGCTTTTAAAATTATTTGACATTTAGATTTCACTATGCAACAGCTCTGTGAATAGGCACAAGTTTTAGGAAAGACTTGGTTGCTCCTTTCATTTGATACCTGACTCTGAAAACTGCAATCCCTGATCTGTTCTCTTTTTACCTTCTTGGAAACGAAATCTTTGTCCCCAAATATCCTACTGCTTGGATCACTGCTGTGCACTTTGAATGCTAATAAATTTTTATGCCTATAGGTAAAACAGATTATATTTATTTAAATAAAAATGTGAGGATTAAAATAGCTCCTGTATACCCTATAAAATCTGTATGTTCACTCCATGTTGCCTTCAAGTCTTGCATCTCAATTGTTTCTCTCTCTAAGCAAAATAAATGTTACTAGAAATTTTGCTGCCTAGAAGAAATGGACATTCCACAGTCTCTTTTAATCCCTTTGTCATATGCCTCCTGTTTATATCATTCATGTTGGTTCTGTCAGTGTTTTAAAGCTACTTTCTTAATTTACATGCAAATGAGGGCATAAATTGAAGGTAATTATCTGATAAACACTTATTTAGCTTTGAGATATACTTTTTACTAAGATAGGTCTTTTGGTTACAAATTGAAAGGATTTTTGCACTAATTTAGGGGTAAAACCTTACCTCTATCTATATTCATTTGGTGATTAGCTTTGAAACTGTCTCACTGATATTTATCTCTCAATAAAATAAAATAAAATTTAAAAAATATGAATTGAGGGCTGGTCAAATAGCTCAGTGGATTAAAGTGCCTAGAAGCAGGCACAGGGGCTGGGGGTTAGATCCCTGGGCCTGCTGTGCCAGACTGTCGCCCAGGGCATGATGAGATGGTAATTGAGACTGGGCATGGTGGCATGCATCTGTAATTACAGCTCTTGGAAGGCTGTAAAAGGCAGTCACTATGAGTCCAATCTAGTAGTGAGTCCCTGAACACTCTGCAGACCCCTAAAATACAAAAAAAAAGCAAAAAGAAAACATGAATTAAAACTGTTTACTATCTGTATTCAGTCTGATTTTTTTCAGAAATACTGGTTCTGTTTTGTCACAATCTACTTCCTTGAATACCTCTGAGCCTCTGGTAGTACTCTGGGGGATTAGGCCATGAGTGAATGGTTAAACTGCAGGGCAGGAGTTCACAAATAAAGTTTGGAGCAAAAAAGCACATGAGCTCTATTAGAAATAAGTAACTAAACTGTGTGGCAAAAGGCACAAAGGCTGTGTGAGAATCAAATGGTTAAACAAAACTTTAGATTAGTGAAGCATGTGTCTAACAATTATCCTTCCCCCTTTAAAAAAAATTACTTAAAATTAAAATAGCTCCTGATCTAAACTACTTTTCTCTTGCCCTTTAAAACATCTTATATCAATATTCTAAAAAAAAGCCAGAGAGTTCTTGGCTTAGTGGCTTGCTCTTCTTCAGAATCTCCCGGATGGCTGGATACTCTCCATTTAGAATGGTCCCCTTGGGCCTATCAGTAGATTAAACTAAGGCTATGTCCAAATGATATTTTTCATCCTTTACACCATAGTTCTCACTAAGACAGTAGTTTATAACATATTTGTACACACATGCACAATATGTCTTCCATAATGTCAGAAAAATAATTCTAATTCTTACCCTAGATAACTATACATGCTGATACCTGTGATTCAAGCAGCTGCACTGAAGATAGCAATGTGTAATAGAAGGGACACGCTTGGAATGCCTGTCATTCTTGTCTTCTAAATATGTACTTCTTGCCACGACATACCAATTATTATCATACTGTCTCTCAAGTAAAAGTTTTTTTTTCTTTTTTAAATCAAGAGTAATAAATGAAAAAAGACAAAAGAAAAAATTGTCACAGGACTGTCCTGCTACAATGCTGTATATGGTTAGATTTCTAAATTTCTGTGTAAAATATGTGTTTATTCCTATTTTTTAAATTATTTTTTTGCTTCATATTCTGCAGGGACTTAAAGTCTAACCTATCAATACTTGGTGGAAAATACCTGTTCCATATTATACCTAAGATTATTGATACTTAAACAGATAGGGTAAACTGAAATGCATAAGTTGCAGGTTAATAATATGCTTCTCTTCTGTGAGGTTAACAACCTAAGTCTGCAGATCAAACATTAGAGAAAATGAGGGGCAGCATGGTCAGCCAAACTTCTGATCCAAGCCTTTCAAGGTCAGTGAAGACTCAGAACATAGGAGAACCTGTACTGTAACATCATGGAACTAAGTTGTGTCCCAAATTTTCTGATCAAGGAGATTATGGGGTAAAAGATGAAAGTGATCATGATGTAGAATGTACCTAAAAAAAGGTCACATGAAGAGAAAACATTCTCTTAGGCTTTCATAGAGAGCAAATTTTCAAGCAATGGCCGTGACTCATCCACAAGTCTGACACTGGCAAAGGATCTACAAAGTGCAGTACAGGGTTACAGGATAAATCTGAGGGTACATGACTGGCCTTATCAGATACAAAAGTTACATTTCTTTTTATATAGGTCTCACTTTATCTTGGTCTTATCCATCCAGCAGAAGTGTTAAAATGAGGTCTAAAAAGTAAAGCCATATTAATATGCTGAGCTGTGAAAGGCTCAAGTCAACAACTTCTGTGGATAACCCACTACTACTGTGGACTGCTGGACTGTGTTGGATTGTTTTGCTGAATTCACGCACCTATAGTATTTAGATGCCAAAGGAATACCCATCTCTGACAGGACTAAACAAAAAAGGGGCTTCAAAGGAAGGGCCGATTTGTATTTGTATACACAGAATAGGCAGGATAGATATAAAGCTACTCTCGCTTAATTCCGTAAGTAGAAAGATTTGTACTAATGGTGTCTGTACAGGATATCCTGTCTGCTTCTTATACTATAGATAACCACTAAGAAGATAACAATATACAATGTATTAATTATTGAAACTGTCCTATTAATTAAAAATACTTTTGTAGCTGGACATGGTGGTGCTTGCCAGTAACCCCAGCTACTTGGGGCCTGGAGGCAGAAGAATCATGAATTTGACCTGAGCCTGGGCAAGAGAACAAGGCCTTGCTACATTCTTGGTTGCCTTCTTTGTTTCTCCATTGTAAAATTCCTCATAACCAACTGAGCACTGTAAACAAGCATCCCGTGCTATGTGCCTATTGTAAGAATAGCTGTTCAGTCCTGTATCGGCCGTCCTCAAAAAAAAAATTATTCTAAGTTAAGAAATTTCCTTAAATAAACTTATAGAAAGTCTTCAGTAGATACACATAAATAGATACCTACAGTAAACTTCAAACATTTCATTTAGGAATAACTAGAACCAGAACTAGTGTTTGTAAAATCAAGGGAAGTTTTTGGAAGTTGCTTCTAAATTTTCAATAAAAAATTGTAACAGTTTGGATTCACTCTAATATTGAATTTTATTACTATTTTTTAATTTTACCAGTCATAAAAGTTAAAAAATGTTTGTTGTAGTCTTTAAATTTTAACAATGGTAGCATTGTTGAATGAAAATGTAGAAGCAGTTTAATAATTTCCTTTAGATATTTTTGTCTTCTCTGGAGAGATCATGATGTATAAAGATAATTCCCACCACCTAAGTTGATCAGGAGTGTATCATAAAGTACATAAACCAAAGGTGTACAGTTTGATTGATGATTATAAATCCAAACACTTATGCAACTCCAACATGCATAAAGATAATAAAGTAGTTCTCAGTATCACAGAAACTTTATTTTCTCTTGGCAATAATCTCAAATTATCCCTTATGTTATCTATCATTTCCTAAAAATTTGTGAGAAATACAGGCAGGTGTCACATGGTACATTGATCTATCTTAGCACATCTCAGTTGATTAAAATCTTCAGAGATAGCAAAGACAGAGCAGCTTTTATAATGCCTCACAGAGTTTTAAAGCACATTTCATACTCAGAAATAGCTCTAGATATTGATGTTCATAAGTCTCTGAAGTCAAGTTAAGATTTTCCTTGTTGAATATACTAGTTATATAACAACAACTCCACTGTAAGAAACCGTCCAATAACAGAGAAACCTGCAGGTTCTCGTGAGGACTCCGTCTTTGCTGCTCCTACTGTTCCTTGTACTTCTCCTTCTACTCGTTAGGGTTTTGATTCCGTGACCCCTCTTCATGCATGTTGCCATTAATGGCTTCAGTATATAGATCAGGACACCTAAGGTTTAGTTCTGATTAAAATATTTTCCAACTTATTTTGTGATGCCATGGAAACAAATTGCCCTTCAGTTTCATTTAACATGCTCCTAGAATTTACATTTTTGCATTTTCTCTAACTTAAAACTCAAATGAAATTATCAGAGAATTTGTCCATATCTGATGGCACTGTGTCTCAGATTTTCAGCCATACTGTTAACCTACTTTACTAATACATTTCTCTCACTTATCTTTCTTTGAAGGGTTTCTACCACTTAGGAAGAAATTTATTTTTCCAGAGATTGTGATTTTCTTGATTGCTCAGAGTGTTAAGTTAGTTGTAATTAGGGTTATGTTACCATTTATTTGCTATATTTCAGCATTTAGGGGTTAGTTTCTGACAGGGTTAGAATGCCTTCCTTACTTCAACACTACAATATCAGTGATTGAAGAGAAAGAAAAAAATGGTAGGAATTCAAGAACTTCTGATAGATACTACAGACCTAATATACAACAGAAGAAGAATATTCTCTTAAAAGAGCTGAAATAGCTAGTTTTGTGAAGGGGGAAAAAAAACCACCCGAAAGTGACAGCATTGAAAAGGTCCCTTTCAATAAGCCAACTTACAATTTGTGAGCACTTGGCAATGGGGACACTTTTGAGAAATAAGACTCATTTTACAGTTATGTTCCTGTGAGCAGAGGGTGATTATTTGATGCAATCACATAGCCAGAAAATTGACTGCTCTTCAGTGGTCAGAAAAACTCTTACCTACATATTTTTCTTCACTAGTTGTCTTACATTTTAAATTTAATTTAACAATTAGACACAAAGCCTGTATTACACTATTTAGTGCCTCTTTATAGTCACTGCAAGCCGAAAATTCATATAAAAAATTGCCCTCGACAGCTTCTATACTTTGTCATCCAGCTTACTTGCTTAGCTACTTTTTCAGCCTCAGAATGATATCATAACAATGGCCTCTACCCAATCCTGAATGAGTAGGCCTCAAGGTAAAAGTTATTTTATTTTTAAAAATTTACCACAAAGTTGTCATATCATCCGCTAATTTCAAGTATTTTCATTCTGAAGAATTTTCTTTTTCATTAAGAAAACTCAGTAGCCTTATAATATCCCAAATAATTGAATTTCATTTAATTAAAGATGCATATAAAATTTACCTAAAATTTATAGTTATAAATGTTATATATTCGTGTGTTATATAGTCTGTGTAAAAAAATGTACTGTTTCTTCTTTAATCCACAGAGAGCACATAATTTATGAAGATCTATGTAGATATTTTCTGTCATATTACATATTTTCTAAAAACATTTATTTCATAAATAAAATATCAATAAGACTTTGCTGTTTATTTTATTATTTAATCCATATTAAAGATCATTCCATATTAGAACGTACAGATCTCTACTAGCAGGGCTCTACATGTGCTCATTTTAATTTACCTAAATGCTCTAACAGAAGTAGATTCTCAGTTTTCTTGATGCTAAGACTGATGACCTTTTCTCCTTCAACATAATACCTACAAAAATCAGTGTTCATGGGCGTATTCAGATAAATACAATTTCTGAGATTCCACATAGCTCAGGTAATGTAACTGAGGTCACTATAGCATCAGTAGAGATACTGGCTCCAGGTTCCAGGTGGTTCTTTCTTCCCCAGAGTTCCAATGTAGAACTCTTTCAGAGTATTAGTTTCTTTTAGAATTAGATACATAAGAGGTAACCACCAGTACTGTAATGGAGTTAGATATACAAAGAGTATTTGTGCAGATTGAGTATAAGTCATAAGACTCCTGAGGACCACCTTCTTTTTTGTTAGAAAATGAGAGTGGTAGGGAGTTACTTTTACACAGATACTGTTTGAATTACAAAAGGATTATGTCCAGGTAAACCCACTGAGAATTGAAAATCATAGTAAATTAAAACTGTATTGAACAAAATAGACCTACCTAGCCCCATAAATTAGCTTATCTTAATTTAGAAATGCACTGAGCACTTATATTAGCCTTCAGTCATGCAAAATAAATAACAGAGCCTGCTTATAATAAACTGTTGAATAATTCATGTAATTTTTGGACACTTGTACCCAGCAAACAGCGACACAGTATGTCATAGTGTTTGGGTGCTTCACCCAGGGGATTGCTTGCTTCACAGGGAGCTGCAGCTTGCTGCCTCCCTGTCTTCTGCAGACAACCTCTTAGCACATTACCAAAGAACTAAATATTTCTACTAAATACCTATTGCTTTGCATCATTTTGAAGTTGAAAATCTGAATGGAACCATATAAATTGGAGATTGTCTATTCTAGGGAAAATTGAGTAAGAGAGGCAGTCAAATGAAGTTGACACGTATCTCCCCTACAGAGAATTATTTGCATTTGTCAGTTTGGTTTCCATACCTTGCTAACCTAGTGTTTTATCAGTTAAGAGGAGGTTTGGTAGAGCCAGACAGAGGGATGAAGAAGAAGGATGATAGTTTGAGATGCACACGCATAACCTGCATGTACAGGCCACATCTTACTCACTGGTCACCCAGGAAAAGAACTTAATTCCCAAACTGGATTACCAAGAAACCTGACTTGTGAGGAAAGGCATTGGCTTTAAAGTTCAAGTAAGAGAATTGAGTTCCATGGTTTTTCTCTGTCCCATGTGGATTTTGTGTACTTTCTTTTTAGCTAAGCTTTGTATTTAAAAATTATCATTGATTTTATCCAGGCATTTTGATCTTACACTGGAGGACCTTTGGTAATATTTTGTTAACCATGACCCTGGAAGTGAAAATCTTTCCGAGTTCTTCAATTTGTAACTTTCATACAAGTGTACATACTTAAAAGTACGTAACTTTGAATGCATTTTTATGGTTTTTCAAAGTGAATATAGAATGTAAGCGGCACCAGATCATAAACACTGGAACTATCTTAGAGGATTCGGCACCTTTCTGTTCCATCCTCACACCCAACCACTGAAGGATAACCACACTGTCTTCACTCTATCAACTTGTAGTTCTTTTAAAATTTAATTTAATTTAATTTAACTTAATTTTGAATAGTAAAAACAAAAGCAGAAACAAAGAAGCAGAAATATGCAACAATAAGTATGTTATAGATTTTCTTCTTTTTGTTACAGATTTTCAAAGCAAGGATAAAAAAATTAACAATGCTTGTTATATTACTTATTTTTAGTGATGAATCTGTTGTTGAGAATTTTCACCTTGACTCTACTGATATCTGTGATCTAAGCAACCACATCAAGGACAGCAAAGTGTAATACAAAAACTATGGTGAATATTTCTCATCTTGGTCTTCTTAATGTGTACCATTTCTAAGGTCTTGTCAATTATTATTATACTCTTTAAAGTAGATCTTTAAAAATTAAAAAAGATAAGAAAAAATTAATGTTATTAATATGAAGCATTAACATTCAATTATTTGTACAACCTGTAGTTTCTACCTTATGTATGTAGTGAATAGAAATAAAATTGGGTCGACTATAAATTCTGTGTCAGGCTTCAGATCCCCCATGCTCTGTTTAGGAGACTCATCTGTATGGTATAAAGGTATTACTGTGCATTCTCACCACTGTTGCATGACCTACTATTACCATGTGTGAGTGTTGATGCTTTTTGAAGGACATTTTGTTAATTTTTTTTGCAGTTTTTTAGTCATATTCTAAGCATTCTCAGACATTTCAGTGAACATATGTACACATTTTTATTATATTTATTTGTGACTATCAGGGTTATCAGGTCATGGATGTGCATATTTTACCTTATGTTTGGTTTCTATGTTTCATTAGTTAAAAAATACTCAATAATTTCTGGATTTATAAATTTTCCTAGTGGTATAAACGTTAAAACAGAAACACTCAATCTCCTGGAAGAGAAAGTAGGAGGAACTCTTGAAGACATAGGGGTAGGTAAAGAGTTCATGAACAAACATATATTCGCACGGGAAGCTCTTGAAAGAATCAACAAATGGGATCAACTTTTCCTAAAGAGCTTCTGCATGTCAAAAGAAATTGTCAACAGAGTGAAAAGACAA
>PVKA01007420.1:0-77933 GCA_004027165.1 Ctenomys sociabilis | reverse complement strand
TAGGGATTGCATTAAATCTGTACAGCAATTTTGGGAGTATGGCCATCTTCACGATGTTGGTTCTTCCTATCCAGGAGCATGGAATATCTTTCCATTTTCTGAAATCCTCCATAATCTCTTTTCTTAGGGTGTTGTAATTTTCCATGAAAAGATCTTTGACTTCCTTGGTTAAGTGAATCCCAAGGTATTTCATTTTCCACGGTGCTATTGTAAAAGGTATTGTTTCTATTGTTTCCCTTTCAGTGTGCTTGTTATCTGTGTAGAGGAATGCTATTGACTTTTGAGTACTGATTTTGTATCCTGCTACGCTGCTGAATTTCCCTATTAGTTCCAGTAGTTTCTTGGTGGAATTTTTGGGGTCTTCCAAGTAAAGTGTCATGTCATCTGCAAATAGTGATAATTTAACTTCTTCTTTACCTATTCTTATTCCCTTTATTTCTCCCTCTTTTCTAATGGCTGTTGCTAAGGATTCCAAGACTATATTGAATAGGAGGGGTGATAGAGGACATCCTTGTCTTGTACCTGATTTAAGAGTAAAAGATTTCAGTTTTTCTCCATTTAGGATTATGTGAGCTTTTGGGTTGTCATAGATGGCTTTTATGAAGTTAAGATAGAGTCCATCTATTTCAATTTTCCGTAGGACCTTGAACATGAATGAGTGTTGGACTTTGTCAAAGGCTTTCTCTGCATCAATTGAGGTGATCATGTGGTTTTTAGATTTCAGTCTATTTATATAGTGTATTACATTTATAGATTTTTGAATATTGAACCATCCTTGCATCCCTGGGATGAATTCTACCTGGTCATGGTGTATGATCTTCGTCAGTGGTCAGCAGCATCAGCAATAACTGAAAATATGGTAGAAAGGTGATGATTTGGATCCCACTCCATACTCACTGCATGAGAATCTCTGGAGGAAAGTCTCTCAGAAAGTCTTTCAGAAAGTTGTCTCAGGAAATCCTGATATGTGGTAAAGCAGGTGAGAGAGTCAAATTATAGTTGTGTGTTCCAGTAGCTATAGGAATTTGATCAAATTGGGCAAACAGAGGTCAGCTTTGAGATATCACACAGTATGTTCAGAGACAGAAATGTTAACTACCCTGAATAGAGGGTACTCATGGAATACACATATTGAATTATCACACCATAACCCATAAATCTGCACAATTAAAATAATATGTTTTATAAATCATGCTGTATCTTTAAATTTGAGGGTATAATTTTCATTTCAATATTTTGTAAATTCTACATATTAGTCCTTTATGGAACAATTGTGCTAATAATTTTCCCATTCTGTGGGCTGTCTCTTCATTCCATTGGGGGGATTGCTTTTATTGTGCAAGAGGTTTTTAATAAGATGATGTTCCAGTTGCTAATCATTTATAGTATTTCATGTGAATTCAGGGTTTTGTTTTTGACATTTTTGCCTACACGTGTATCTTCAAGAATTCTATCTATTTGGTCTTCCAGCAGATTTAGTGTTTCTGTTTTAATATTTATATCTGTATTCCATTTTGATTTTAGTTTACTGCATGGTGAGAGACATGGGTCTAATTTTAGTCTTCAGCATATGGTAATCCAGTTTTTGCAATGTGATTTATTAAATAGGTTATCTTTTCTTCTTGTCAAACGTGGTTGAATGTGTTTGAAGTTGTTTCTGCGTCTTCTCATCTATTTCATTAATGCTCAGTCTGTTTTTGTTGTTGTTTGTTATTTTTTGTGGGAAGATCAAAAAGCTATTTACTACCTGCATACAAAAACATATTGTACAATAAAATTATTAAAAAAAAACATATTGCACATCAAACAACCAAAATATTTTTTTAAAAAGGAAGGAAAAGGGAAAGATTCAATATTGATGACTAAGTATATTTTACATAGAATAAACTTTCTGGAAATTGATCTTTTTTAGTAGTTCAGGTTATTATATGTGAATGGACATGACTTCAGCTTAGTGTTTTAACTAAAGCTATGATTGATTTTTAAATACTGTACACTTTAATAAATAAACCAAACAAAGTCTTATAAAATAGTCACTTCCATTATCACTCAGTGTCCCTACACATTAGAGTAACAAATGTATTCCAGTCGCCTGCAGATTTCCCCCTACATACAACATTTAAAAAACACAAGACAGACCAGTTTCCAGGCTTAACTAATGAAGAAATTACAACTTAGCGAAAAGTATGTTTAGACTGCATTTCATTCTAGTTTTCCTCAGGGGAAGAAGTAGTTTCATATTATTAAAAAATGTAACAAAAGCAGCTAATGCTTTAATAAAGAATATTATTTTAGAGATCCCACCTCCAACCCCTATATCTGCCATATTTTGAAAACAAAACATTTCCTATAACCAGCAAGTTTTTTAAATGTTACATATACTGTTCTCAAGGCATATCTAATGATATATTATATAATAAGTAGGTGTTAAAGTATTTACATATGATTTCTTTGGGATTCCTCCTCTTTCTGAATTCCAAATGGAGGAACTGAAAGTGTGATGTAAAGACTGGTGATCCATATTATATCTTTGGCAAGCTTGTAGAAGAACTATTGTAAATGTAATGTAAAAGAACTGTAAACTAGAACTGCTTCAGTTTACGAAACACCATTCAGGATTGCTGCCCCTTGGGTGTTTTCTTCTTTGAAAGTAGTACTCTTTTCTTCTCCTAGAGTACATATTAGCTTATGAATTTCATCACTAGAAGTACTAGTTGAGCCATCTATTGCCTTTTCTGAAGGACTGTGCTCTCCAATCACATATTTTACCATTTCTTTCTTGGTTTTAGCCTTTTTCCCTTGGGAGGTTTCTTTGTCTGCTCTGAGACTCAGCTCTAGAAATATAATCTGCAACTGTGACTAGCCCACTTTCATTAATTGAAGCCATATCAGATTCCATCATTCCATCCATCAGAGCATCTTCATCAGTCCTTCATCTATGAGACTCATTGGCATCAGTGTCAGCAGTCTTACCTGCTTCTGTATTTTCAAGGAATCTGTATGGATTGCTGTCTGGATCTTTGAACACAGAACGGATGAAGGATTTGCCACCATGTGGTCCAGTTTGACCTCGATTTCCTGGGTGCTTCCTGTTGTCATGCTGATGCCGGCTCCTCAATCATCTACTGCCAGTGACCAATCACTAACCTCATTTTTACATTCAGATTGAGTTTCAGAGGGTTAGACACCTCAGAATTTGCACCATAACTGGAGGTGTAATTAGGGCCCCAATGACCTCTGCCTCTTCCACTATAAGACCTAGAGCTTTGTACAGAAGAGATGGTACTTTCATCAATAGCATATCCTTCTCTTTTTCAGGCCCTCTGGTGGAAGAAGGTCTGAAATTTATACCAACCTGTCGTGCACAAGAACAATAGTTCTTGTACAACCTGTTCATCGGTCTGTAGGCATTTCATTCTTAGATGTTCCACTTCCTTTAGATAAACAATATGATATTCTAAAAGAATTTTCACATTTCCCATCCTTTCTTTAGTGCCAACAAATACAAATGAAGCCATCCTATCTTGTCTAGATAGCTTATTTTCTTTGTCTGTTTTGATTCTCATCTGAACAACACCTAATTTGTCCACTATTTCTTGCATAACTTTGCCACTTTTTCCAATCATTTTACCAACAAGATTCTCCACAAATTTCAAGGAATCTCTAGCCATTTTTACAGCATCAGCTCTCTTTATAGATTCTAAATGTTTAAATATCTTCAGCTATTTCCATGGTGGTAACTCCAGGAACCTTTCGAGCCTGTTGTATATTACTATCATGTGTTTCTATTGCCAGGCCCATTAAATCTTTTCTCACATCAAACTGAGCATGAAAATCTGTTACAAGTTGTTTTTTGCAAACTAAGTGCTTAGTGGCCTCTTCGTTTCTGGACACAAGCATCAGCTTCATAGGAGTACTTCACAAATGCATGTCACTTAAAATTCTGTACAGTTGCTTCACTAGCAGACAGTATCTTTAGCTTCTGGGTGGTAAATGTTCTGCATGATCCTACTGCTTTCTTAAAGTGTTTATATGCATTTTCATTAGCACATGCCTTTCTCAAATCCTCAGGAATGTCCACTGTGCATTTAAAATATGTATATTTCTTGGAAAGTTTTATTTTGATTGACAGGCCAAACTTGTTCAAATGTGACTATTTCATTATAAGTGGCACCACAAGCAGCATATTCAATGACATAAAATTCTCCCTTCATCATCCTCACTTTAGTCACCACCATCCACATGGGTCTACTTCATCTCCTTTACTAATTTCTTTTTAATATCAGGTGATGGCAGTAATCTAAATCCATTAAATGGAACCTGGCATTCCAGTTGCCAATTATTTTGAAAAACAACTGTGAAGGAGTTTTCATGAACATCTGATAAATCCATTGTAGATAAGCCCTGTTGGAGCCGCTAACCTCCACTGTCAGCTCTGTCATGTTGGAACTACCTATTTTTTTTAGCCAATACTATGTTGTTTTTGGCACAGTAGCTCAATAGTATAATTTCAACTTAGGAATTGTAATGCTTCTTGTCTTGCCTTTGTTTTCCATATTTTTTTTCTGCTTTAGGTTTCTTCTGATTCCTCATGAATTTTTAGAGTATTTTCTTTAGTTCTACGAATATGGTAATGGCAGTTTGATTTGGGTTCTATTAAATCTGTATAATAATTTTAGGAGAACGGACATTTCCACTATGTTGGTTCTTACCCAAGAGTAGGAGATATCTTTCTGTTTCCTGATCTCTTCATTGATTGCCTTTTACAGAGCACTGTAGCTTTCAATGTAGAGATCTTTAAGATTCTTTGTTAGGTTTATTCTTCTTTGTGCTATTTTGAAACATGTAGTTTACCTAATTTATCTTTCAATGTATTTGTTGCTTTCATGCGGGAATACTGTATGAAACATTATTTTTGAATGTTGACTTTGTTTCCAGCTATGCAACAGAATTTTGTTATTAAATATACAAGTATTTTTCTTTTGGTGGAGTTTTTGGGGCATATATGTACAGTATCATGTCATTGCAAATGATAGTTTAACTTCTTTGCCATCCTTATTCTTGTTTTTTCTCTTGTCCAATTTTCTGGCTAATGCTTTCAGAACTATATTGCATAGAAGTTGTGATATTGGATATCCTTACCTTATTCAATATTTTAAAGTAAAGGATTTCAATTTTTGACTATTTAGATGGTATTGGCTGATAATTTATCATAGATGGCTTTTATCAGATTGAGATAAAGACCATCAGTTCTGATTTTCTGTAGTTTTTTAAATCATGAGTGGGTATTGGACTTTATCTAATGTTTTTTCTGTACCTGTTGTCATATGAATTTTATCTTTGGCTCTGTTAATATAGTTTTTTACATTTATTGATTTAAACATTGATCAATTCCTGCATCTCTGGGCTCAATCTTATTTTGATTATGGTGTATAATCTTCTTGATGATTTGCTGCATTGTTCACTAGCATCTTATTGAGGATTTTGCATCTATGTTCCTTAGGGAGATTGGTCGGTAGATCTCTTTTGGTTTGATTTTTCTATTTTTTGGTTTCAGGGTAATACTTCCAAGAATGAGGTTGAGAGTGTTTCTTTTGTTTTCAGTTTAATTAGAGGAGTAATGGATTTATATCTTCTCTAAAATTTTTATAGAATTCAACTGTGAATTAATCAGGACACGAGCTTTTCTTTGTTGATAAAATTTTAATTGCATTTATAATTAGTCAATATTGACTAATATTTGATTATGTATATTTTCATATTTTCTTCATTCAGCATTTGTAATTCATGTGTCTAGTAATTTGTTCATTTGTTCTTTGTTTTCCATCTCATTAGAGTTAAGTCAGTATTGAGTATCCTCTGCATTTCTGCAGAATCCATTGGAATTTTAACCTTTTCATTCCTGATTACATGAATTTGAAACTTTTTGGGAAATACTTCAAAGAATTAACATCTGAGACTTCATCTTATTAAACAGATTTTTGTGCATCAAAAGAAGCATTTTTTGAATAATATTTTAAAAGGATTTGTCAATTTCATTTAATCTTTCAATGAACAAATTTTTTATTTATTTTGCTATGGTTTTCTTAGTCTTAATTGCATTAATTTCCACTCAATCTTTATAATTGCTTCCCTTTTATGAGCTTTGCCCTTGGTTTGTGCTTTTTTTCCTAGAAGCTGGAAGTCCAACATTAGGTTGTTTATTTGAGCTCATCCTGTTTGCCTGACATGAGAGTTATACTATAAACTTCCCTATTAGGACTGCTTTCATTGCATCCTAAGTTTTAGTACTTGTATTGGCTCTATCATTTAATTATAAATATTATTTAATTTCTTCTTTACTTTTTCAGCATTCATAAATTATACTAGAGGGTGTTATTTAGTTTCTATGTTTCTATAGCATTTTTATTGTTTCTTTTGCCATTGATTTCCAGTTTCATTGCCTGATGGCCAGATAATATGCTTGGGATAATTTCAATCCCTTTGCTTTTACTTAAGCATGTTCTATGGACTAATATGTGACCCATTTTGGAAAACATCCATGTGCAGTGTAAAAGAATATGTATTCTGATGTTTGAGATAGAAAACTCTGTATACATCTACTAAGCCCATTTCTTCAAAAATGGAGTTGTGATTTTTTTGTTGAAAATTTTGACTAATTGCTGTATGTATTTGTCATCCCCGCTACAATTATGTTAGTGCCTATTTATAGTATCATGTTCATTAGCATTTGTTTTATATAATTAGATGTACCTGTATTTGGTGTATATAGGCTTGTGATTGTTATTTTTTCTTTGAATTTTCTTTAATAGTATATAATCACTTCCTTTGTCTCTCCTGATCAATCTTGGCTTGAAGTTCACATTATCTGATACATGAAGTGAATAGAAACAGCTCGTACAATGAAGTAAAAAGGGTGAATAAATATACAAAATAATATTCAACTACACTGATCATTCAAGAGATACAAATTAAAATAATGTAGACATTTTTATCCCACTCCAGAAAGAATAGCTATTATCAAGAAAGTGATGAATAAAGCATAGAAATATTTCACTTCTCCATCAAACTTGAAAGAGAGTTTTGCAGGGTATCGTAGTCTGGGCTGGAATTTGTTTTCATTGAGGACTTGAAGTACTCTGCTCCATGCTCTTCTTGACTTGATGGTTTGTAAAAAGAAATCTGCTGTTATTCTGATGGGTATTCATTTAAATATGATCTGTTTCTTTTCTTTAGCTGCTTTCAGTATACTGTTCCTGTGCTGAATTTCTGGGATCTTGATTATTATATGTCTTGGTGTGGTTTTAAATAGATTGATATTATTTGGAGTTCTATATGCGTTGGTTACCTAAATGTAATATTTGGGGAGTTTTTTGCTATTACTTCCATCCATATTCTTTTTATATCATTTGTTGACTTCTTTCTCATTGATGCCTATTAGTCTTATGTTGTTCATCTTTGCATCATCTTGTAGGGGATGAATTATTTTTTTCCTACATCCTAGTTGTCTTTAAGATGTATTTTCTTACATTTTCACTAGCTGCAATGGGGTCTTCAAGATCTGAAACTCCATCTTCATTTTCACTCAAATGGTTTTGCAAGCCATTTGATTGAGATTTGTGATGAGATTTGACAAAGAACAACTAAAGAATTTCATACTGACAAAGCCAACCCTACACAGACTACTAAAAGATGCTCTAGAGAGGGACCACAATGATCAGAACTCCATGAATGAGAACAGAAGGAACCCACTAAATAGGACAAACAATTAGACACAGGAGAAAAAGGAGTAAACAACAGCAGGTAAACAACATGTCAAATGTAAGTCAATATATCTCAGTTATAACCGTCAATGTAAATGGACTCAATTCCCCAATTAAAAGAAATAGACTGGCAGAGTGGATTAGGAAATAAAATCCAACAATATGTGCATACAAGAAATACACTTAAGTCAATGAATAAAACATGCTAGTATGGCTGTAGGAGAAAAGAAACCTTCCCAAGTGTAGATGGGACTGTAGACTTGTGCAATCTCTATGGAAATCATTCTCAGAAACTAAAACTAGAGGTTCGATTTGACCTATTTCCATTCTTGTTATTTTCCCAAAAGAATCAAAAGCATCATACCACAACAATAAATGCACACTGATATATCCTTTCATTTACTACAAGGCCTACAGAGCCTATAGTCTCACTATATAGATCAGACTCATAGTGCTTCTCCTGTTTTCAGCTTCCCTAGTTCTGGGATTACAGGCATGCACCATCACACCTGGACTCCATCGCCTACTCAGCGCACCCTGAGGGGCAGGACCGGCATGGCACATGGTACAAGGGCTGAATCCTGGCCCCTGTGCTTGCCTAAGCAAAAGCTCAGTCCACTGAGCTATCTAGGTGGCCCTAGCAGCACAGTTTGTAATAGCTAAAACTTATATACAATCCAAATGTCCATCAAACAATGAATGGACTAAAAGATGCTTTCATTTACAGGGAAGCATTAGTTACTCAGCCATAAACAAAGGTAAAGTTGAAGCATTTAAAGCTAAATAGATGGAGCTTGAGACCATACTCTTAAATGAAATAAATCAGATACACTTCTGTAATGTAATGTAATAGTAATTAAATTTTATTATCTCCTTGATATGAGAAACTGAAAGTAT
Source organism: Ctenomys sociabilis (assembly GCA_004027165.1). NCBI lineage: Eukaryota > Metazoa > Chordata > Mammalia > Rodentia > Ctenomyidae > Ctenomys > Ctenomys sociabilis. The sequence goes on along the minus strand of PVKA01007420.1, from coordinate 69,273 downwards.
AAATAAAAAACAAAATGTATAATATATATTGTGAAATAGCAAAATATTTTAGGAATAGGAAACTAGTGATGGAGGAAGGCAAAATGAAGAAAAGGTAAAGAAAAAAGAAGAGAAGGAGGAAATGCAAAGAAAGCTTTGAAAATAAGCAGGGCAAGAATAGTTGCAGGAAGGGTACTGTAGTGGGGATAAAAAGGATCTAAGACATATCCTATACAGGTGCAAGTTCCCTCTTATGAATGTGATAATGTATATCTATATTGTATGAATAAAATTAATTTAAAAATTACATGTTTATATTCATATAAATGATAACTGTCTTTTTCAACTTGGCCTCTTATTTCTGTTTCCATGATGAATTTTGCCTTTTGCTAATTCCTTACTTTTCAAACAATACTCTTTTGTCATGAAATAGTGAACTGTGGTTTGGGATGATGTACATACAATGAATAAAGAGTGAGTGCAAGTACTAGAAATACAGATACTTAAGGTTGCAAAAGATCTGAGTTATTTATTTTTACATTTCACAAATATTAGCGTACTACCAAAAGAAACTGGAGAGAGGTTTATCTAAAAAAAGAGACTCCAAGCCAACCCTCCAAATCTGTGGAATCACCCGACTTTAGCTGTGTTCCCCAGCTACTTTTTCATACTCCCCCACTGTTCTGTAGTGTTCTGTGTGTTCCTTGTGACTCATGCCTTTCAATAAACTCCTTTCTATATTATGCTGCCTACAATTACAAGATGCAACATTTTAATACTAAATGGCAAATAAATGTTACTATTCACAAAAAAGGACAAAAAATTCTGGACTCATTCTGTTATGATTCAGACAGAATTAAAATTTAAAAAATATTCCATCAGTAAGATGTGTTTACGTTGAGAATTGCTACACAAAGAACTTTTGGGAAATTGCTCAAAGTCTCAAAAGAAAGAAAGAGACTCAGCTTGAAAATGGCCCTCTGCCAATTTCTTTGACCATTTTAAGAAGCTTAACTCTGGAGGACAGATATTCTCCCCCAGGTCCGCCACATGTACTTCTACTCCCTCCTAATTTTACACACAGATTTGAAGAGGCACTGCCTTGAGTCCAACAGTGGAGATTAAGTTATAATTGGAAAATATCTAGCAAAAATTACAGCTGGCCCACCTATCTGTAGCAAGTCAAGAACAGCAGAGATGCCAAACAGACTTTGCTAAGATACAACTGTACCTAGTGAACATAATGAGAGAGACACAAGCCAATGGCTTAACTATCCGTGAAATTCACTTACCTCCATTTTGAGTTAATATTAATTATAAGTTAGTATTCATATTAACAATACATTATTTTAAGATTCACCAATTGAGGTAAAGATAAAGAGTGAAAGTTTTCCCCCTAAAGGAGTAAATTTCATCACAAAAAAACTTTCATGCCTTCCCAAGTTTGTCCACAGTGATCAGTGCAAGTGTAGCCTGGTTGTCTGCATCTTAATTAATTCTTTTAGGCAATGCAAGATCATTGCTTGGGTTATGGGTAATATTTATCTTTTCACTGACAATATTGCATGCAATAGGTTTTTCTCCCAACACAGCTTGAAGTCTTTAGAAATAGCTTCACTTTGACATCAGGGTTGGGGTGCTGAGTCTCATTAAGTGAGTCAAGAATTGCTCTGGCAGCTCAGGGGAACAGGGAGATTTGAAACATCATGAGGTTAGACCCTGCTGTGCAGGAAGCAAGTGGAACCAACTCAGCTCCTGCAAGAAAGCCTATTGTAAATTTCAAAGGACGAGAGCAGAGCAATCTAGCCTTTCACAACAGAAGTTCAAACAGGGTTGGAAGTCAAAGAAAGTCAAGGGAAGAAGCTCATTATAAAAATCCATACCCCTTGGGTAATACTTTTGTATACATTCATTAGCTGCATACAATATTTAATTAAATGCATGCTCTCACCTCTAGCGATTTTTATACTAAATTAAACTGCAGGAAGACAGTAAAGACTGTGAAATTCACTTGGAATCTATTCAGTGAAATATGCATTGTAAAACATCAGTACTATTATGAAATGCCAGGCCCAGAATGTCCTTCTCTTCATATGGGAGAACTTGTGGGCAGTTCAGCCTGCAGAAATCTTAGTTCAGGGTGGAATTGTGGAGGTCACGGTATAGAGTGTCATAATGATCCATCTCCAGTGCAGGAAGAGGTCTGAAGTTAGATACAGCTTCACAGACAGATGGAAACCATGTCAACAGCCTAGTTCTTGCTGTAAGTGAAGCCTTAGGGTCATTCCCCAGAACAACTTCCCAATCTGTCCTGAGCTAAGTACTGTAGTCTTGCTATACACAACCTGAGCAAATGATAATTCCCCTCCAACTCATATTGTTTTGTTACTTAAAAAATTAGATTTAACCTTCAAACAGGAGAGAGTGAGACAGTATCTGTGGCAGACATGAGGAATATGATTGAAGCATGAGTATTTTCACAAAGACATGGATACAGAATGAAGACTAGGACAAAGGTCAAGGGTGACTTTCCTAGTTTTACAATATCATATTTGTTCATACCTGTAAGTCAATTTATCCCTCTTTGTATTTTATGAAGACAGCAGTTACATAATGAAATTCACTAATGAAGAACCTCTTCTTTTAGCATATTCTCCTATGAAAATAAGTCAAGGAGCTGATAGAATATTGAAACACACTCATATAACAAAGGGCTCCTATTAATACACTTCCAAAGTTTCACACTTAAAAATCCCATGTAGAGTCTAGAGCCCAAGCCAGGTTTGCGAGAGGCACCACTGGAGATGCTGGATCTTCATTCGGCCCAGCCCTGGCATGTGAGTGGGACCACCCAGAGCCTCCCAGATCCTCATTCCACCCAGAGCCAAGGCCCACCATACAGGACAGATGTGCAACCCTGCAGCAGAACTCCCTGCAAAGAGACTAGAGGCAAGACCCACCCAGCTGATCCAACCGCAGGACATCTTGGCAAAGAGGCACAGAGAGTTCACCTGCAAGGGCCACAGCAGGAACAAGTGGAGCACAACAACCAGACCCAAGACACGCCACTTGGATAAGTTTGATCCAATCCTGGTGCTAAGGAAATAACTCCATCTAAGCTAGCTCTATATCAAAGGTCATAAGATAGTGCTATGCAAAATGACAAAGAGAAGGAGCAAAATGCATTCTCAAGTCCCAAGCCCACCCAGAACAAATGCAGAAGACACTAGCATAGAAGAAGTTGGAAATCACATACCTGAAATCTTTGAAATAATAACATCTAAAGTAAATAAACAACTGCAGAAAGGTATAGAGGAAATCAGATCAGAAATAATTTGTGAAGTAAAAAAAGAAATGATAACTATAATGAAAGAAGTACTAAGTGCTTCTAAAGAAGACACTGATAAAAAATTAGAGGACTATATAAAAATGATGGAATCTCTAGATAAGCAATATAGGAAAGAAATAGAGTGCTTGAAGCAGAGTCAAACTGATATAGAGGAAATCAAATCCTCAATCACACAATGGCAAAACTGTTCGAATCAAAGTGAAAATAGACTTTCAGACCTTAAAGACACCATTGCAGCTGGTAAAAAAGTAAGAAAATATCTCTTAAAAACAACTAGGATGTAAGAAAAAAATAATCCAACATTTGCAAGATGATGCAAAGATGAAATTTAAGACTAATAGGCATCAGTAAAAATGAAGGAGTCAATACACATGATATAAAATGAATATGATGGAAGCAATAGCAGAAAACTCCCCAAATCTGACGTTCAGGTAACCAAAGCATATAGAACTCCAGATAACATCAACCCATTTAAAATCACACCCAGACATATAATAATCAAGATCCCAGAAATTCAGTGCAGGAACAGTATACTAAAAGCAGCTAAAGAAAAGAAACTGATCACACTTAAAGGAAAACCCATCAGAATAACAGCAGATTTCTTTTCACAAACCATCAAGTCAAGAAGAGCATGGAACAAAGTATTACAAGTCTTTCAAGAAAACAAATTCCAACCCAGAGTGATATTCTCTGCAAAACTCTCTTTTAAGTATATTGGAGAAGTGAAATACTTACATGACAAAGAACAACTAAAGAATTTCATAATGACAAAGCCACACCTACACAGACTACTGAAAGATATTCTAGAGAGGGAGCAAAGTGACCACAACTCTATGAAGGAAAATGGAAAGAACCCACCAAATTGGACAAACAATTAAACACCGGATAATAAGAGGTGTACAAAAGCAGTCTTTCAGTTATTCTTTTATATACAGCAGCAAACTATTTCCATCAGCATACTCTACAAATGGACTTCTTCTGCACCCTATGGATCATGATTCTATCTGGGTCTACTGGGTGGCTATCAAGGAAATAGCAGTAGCTCAGTCCTACAAGTGACACCTGGCAGAGAGCATCATGGACACTGTTCATGTGCACAATATACCAGACCTTTGTGCACTATCCTATCCCCAAGCTGTTGGAAGTCCTTGTCATTTATTTGCCATTCCAATATTTATCATATGTTTAATTTTTAGTAATTCTTTACTGTCATGAAAATTTTTTGTTAGTTCAATAATTTTAAAATGTTTAATTTTTAATTAATTAATATTTAATTTTCTAAATATTGACTAATCTTATTTTTTTAAAGATTTATACTATATCTTTGACTTACAATGTTCTTAAAATACATGGTATGATGTTTTCTCCTAGTATTAGAAAATTTAAAATGTACATTTCCATTTTCAAAAAAGGAAAAAAAAATGCAGTTAAAAATGTCTAAAATCTGGGTGAAAGTAACTTCTGAGAAGATGTGAAAACCGAACACACAGATATGAAGAGATGTTTATCATCATTCAGTTACAATGAAAATATCAGGTAAAAGCACTATGAGATTCACCCTATACAATGCAGTGCTGCATTGTTTAAACTTTCTAAAAACAAACAAACAAACAAACTGATCCAAAAAATTATGCACAATGATTTGAAACACAGAAAATTCGCACATAGTAATTGTAAGTGTGTGATAGCTCTTGTACATGTTTGCTACACAGAACGAAGGGCTTCATTTTAGGAATCTGTTGCCAGCATTTATACAGTGGATCGTTTTCTATCCTATTACCTGTTCTTCCTTTCCTTCCATTCCCTTTCACCATTTCCCTCACCTTCAAAATCTACCCTCTACTTTAATGTGTGATATCTTGTAAAAATGGAGAAAAGAAATTTGAAAGTTTCTTGCAAGTTTAAGTGTGATCCAACCCTTTTGCTTCTGGTTGTTTACCTCTAAGAAAGGAAGGCTCACACAGCTATCTTTATCTATGCATTTGGTTCAGGCTCTTGCTATGCATCTCAGACTTGTAGTCAACCTCCTGTCTCAGCCTCCTGAGCACTGGGATTACAGGCAGGCACACCATGCTCAATTTCAGTGGATGGCTCATATACCAGAACCAGTTCTATTAAGAGGGGAATCGACAAACAAAACATTGCAATAGATCTATAGAAAGAAATATTATTCAGTGTTAAAGATGCAAAAATATAGACTTTCATCAAACTGAGTAAAAAATCCTCAAAATAATGTACACTGTGTTATTGCATTTAAAGAAAATTGCAGTGAAGGCAGAGTAATATGCAGTGGCAGAAAGATCAGTGCATGTCTGGGAACAGGAAGGAAGGAAGATAGAGCTGGAGGAATAAATTCAAAAGTACAGGAGGAAATTTTGGAGAGTGATGCATACGTCATTATCTTGATGATTTCTTTCTTCTTCTTTTCAGTACTGGGGATTGAACTCTGGACCTTGCGCTTTCCACACAAGCTCTTATTCTACTAAGTTATCTCCCTGGCCCTGTCTTGATAATTTTATGAGTAATTGTGTACATCAAATATATCATCATTCACTTAGTATGAAAATATCAGGTCAAAGCATTAATTGGGCAATTTATATATTTACTGCTACTGTCTGTCAATTGTAATTCAAAGAAAGCATGAGAAAATATAAATAGCAAAAAATTAAAGGAAAAAATGAAAGCATATTTACCACTGCTCTTTACTAATACATCTTTTTTTATTTTATTGAAGTACAAATATTAATGAGACAGTTTCAAGACACATTAATAGGACAGATTCGATTAATTAATACATTGCAAACTGTTTTCATAGTGTTTTGGTATCATACAAGGTGCATACATGATATTATACTTACAGACATTATGATACATGTTCATAGTGCATAATGGTGATATCTATGGCAGGCAGCTGGTGCATGCCCGCAATGGATCTGAATTCTCTTTTTATCCTCTGGTCACCATCCTTCCTGCTTCTTCCAACTCTTTGCCTCCTCATTTGTAAAAGCTCTATTTGCATTATTTTCCATTTTTTGAAATTCCCCTTTCATCTATTCCCTCTGTCATCTTTCTACTTCAGAAAGTCCTCCTACTTCCTACTACCTACCCTTACCTTTATTATTTATTTGTATGTTTGTTTCTAACTTAAGAGGAACCAGAGCATATTAAGCTAATGTGTCCCATTTCACTTATCTCCTTTAACTTTATGGCCTCAGTGTACGCCCATTTACTGACTGGTGCCTCATGTTTATCTTCCTTTATGGTGTGGAAGGGCTTCTGTATTACTGCTGGCAATGTAGACCAATACAACCACTGAGGAAACCAGTACACAAATTGCTCAAAAAACTAGAAATAGAAATTTCATTTGACCCAACTGTTCCCCATCTAAACATCTTCTGGAAAATGTTAAAGTGCTCATATTCCAGTGATACATGTGTACCCATGTTTACAGCAGCACTATTTATCATAGCTACCTCTTGAGAGTGGTCTTTAAGCCTATCAGTAGAAGGTTGGGTAAAAATTATGTGGAATTTTACCCGGTGGAACACAACTCTGCAGTTCTGTATCGGTAGAAGAAGGGTGGAACTATTCTCTACTGATGTTCGAAGTCCATGTTTGTTGAGCATTCATGCTGCTTTGATTCTCAGCATTTCTTGCAGTTCAGTGAATAGTGGCAATTATTTCTATTGCCACTAGAAAATTTTTGTTACTCTAATCTCTTTGTCATACAAGTGCCAGAACTTTAAAGTTTTTATTTTATTTTTCATTGGTTTGTTTTGATGTCCTAATATTGAAGGTGAAAATAGTATTTGTTACAATTCTTCCAACAGGGCTTCTCCAACCCAGGCCAGGGAGAAACACCAATCCACAGCCCCTTAGGAAGCTAACTATAGGGCAGAAGTGTCCAGTGGGCAAGCTAGCGAACATGGTCTGTCTTTACCATGGCTTCCCATTACTTACTTTCCCAAATCCTCAGAGTGGGAAAGGGATCCATGACCCATTTATGAGTAAGCTAAGCAAGTTGAAATTATCAGTGTGGCAAGTGGATTGACTTCTTGAAAAACATGCCAATAACGTTACCCTTACAAACATGTTTAAGACAATTTCAAATCTCTATACATTCTGGGTCAGTGTCATGGCAGCCTATGTGGATATCAAAGGCACTGAAAAACCTTCTACTATTTCTAAATCTCAGCTTAATAAGACAATTCAACCACAAGGAGATGAGACAAAATTATCTAGCTGCAAGAACATAAGCACAAGGAGGTCGGTGATATAGCTCAGTGGCATAAGCACCTGCCTGACAAGTGCAAGGTCCTGAGTTCGATCCCTGGTACCACGCCCCCCAAAGAAAAAAGAAAATAAGCCCAAGGCTTCCAGTGGTTCTGTGTTGTGGTGAGTAGTGTGCAACTGGTATATCATATATTACATTGTAATGATATTAGAAATAAAGTACACAATAAATGCAGTGTGCTTGAGTCATTCTAAAACTGTCACACACACTCTACCTTATCTATGGAAAAAGATAATTCTTACATAATTTCCACAAAACCAGACCCTGGTGCCAAAAGAATTGGAAACTACTACTTTAAAATATGTTCAATGTAGATGAAAATCTTTGTTTCAATGTACTTGTACCTATAAATTTTTTTCTGGATTGTTAAATATGTTCTAATTGACTTTGCTATATTAGGGCTATGGCCTCATTTGTCTACAGTGATTAAGATTAGTTTGTAAAAGATTCTCAGGCTAATGGCATTTGTCAGTAACCATTCAGAGTCTTTAAACAATGATAGATGAGTGCTAATTCATACGGATAAGTAGAAAAGTTAGCACATTTTACAAATTGGGAAAGACAATGAGCTAAAAGTTCAAGGGTAAGAACTCTTGTACCAACAGAAAGCTGTAAAATCCAGCCTTCTCTATTACATAACCTTTCCTGAGCTGTCCTTTTCCACTGAAGAATGCAGCAGTTTGATGTTTGAGGAGTACACTTCACTTCTGGCTGACTTGGGTATTTCAGCTTGTTATTGACTTTTTATCTCATTGTATATGCCTAGTTTGTAATCCCATCCCCCTAAGCCAGAAAATATAGTATGCTAAAGAAAAGGAGAAAAGAAAAACAAGAGGACTAGATCAGATCATCAGGTCATCAGATCAGACACAAACTGCCAAGAAAGCACCAGAGGGCACGATTGGATTAATTAAACTTACAGCGGTGGAGAATACAGAATTAGGCATTGCACCCTGGAACTGATAAATGATAGGATAGCTTAAAATGCAATGTTTTAAGTTTCTCTGCTTTGATGTCTTAGTTTTGTTATTTATAGAATGGTGATTAAAAATATTTCTGAATTTATGGGGATTTTACGAAAAGAAAAGATATGTTACTGTTTTTACATAACATAGTGCTTACCGATGCTAGACTGCTTGACACATTCTACAAATACGGATGCAATTTAATCCTCACATTACTTCAATTTGTAGTAGTCTATGACACAAATCAGGAGCTACATTTTGGCATTTTGTTTTCTGATTCCTACCACTGAGAATCCTTTCGGGTAAACCAGAAAGTACTGACAGTTGTGTGGACACATAGTCATATTCCCTTAAATTCAGAAAAATTGGTGCTGGCGAGATAGTTCAGTGGACTAATCCTCAGCCGCACGTGACATGCCATCCCTGACCCCAGGGAGGGCTAAGCTGGCCAGAAGCTGGGCATGGAGGCTCATGCCTGTAATCCCAGTGCTGTGGAGGCTGAAAATAGGAGGGGATATTCATAAGTCTGAGACGCATACTGAGACTCCGCAACAACCAAAGACAGTAATTATTTTTGCAGAAAAATTCAGTGTACATAGTTAGGAGTATTTTTTTATTTGCCTTTTATCACTGAAAGTAATTTGTTTATATGTATGTATTTTAGTATGCTTTTGAATTTTACACTTGTCAGATTTAATTCATACTGATAAAGTTCACTTTTAAAAATTTTTCTTAATCTTTTGTTTATTGATTGATTTGGTACAAATCTAGCTGTGCAACTCGGACTCGTAATGATGCTTGGCATGTGGTATCTGAAATTGAACCTGGGTCCTTGTGCTTACCAGGCTTAGACCGCTGAGCTCTCTTCCCCAGCCCCACTTTATAAATCAAATTTGAATTTATAGAAAAATTTGGCACAAAGTCTAGGCATTTCCCACTGACCTCTGCTCCCCTGAGTAGAGCCTTCTGTATGTATTTACCACCAGAGAGTTACTAACGTAGATTCCCTGGTCTCTAATGTTCTCTGTTTCTCGTCTGCCTACCAATTTCTGGCCCATACTCTTGGCAACAACTGCTCACCCTGTGGCTTCCACACGTCTGACTTTTCCAGAAAATATACTTGTAATCACATCGTATGCAACATTTCATTTTGCATTTTTTTCATTTTGTAATTTGCATTTCAGTTTTCTCCATGTCTTTTCATGGCTCTAAGTCTTGTTTCTTACTCATCTTGAACAGTATTTTTCTATTTAAGATTCAGAACAATTTGTTCATCGGTTCACCTACAAGAAGGAAATTTGCCTGCTTCCTAGTTTTGACAGTTTTAAATAAAAGTGCTGTAACCATTCATGTGCAATGCTTTTGAGTAGACACATGTTTTCTACTCTGCTGGGCAAACACAAAGCAGTGTAATTCCTGCATCATATAATTAGAGCATGTTTATGTTTACTCAAAACTGTACAACTGTCTTCCAAAATAGATACACAATTGTGCAGGCTCAGAAGCAGTGGAGTAAAGCTCCTTCTATTTCATAACTTTTCTCACCTTTGCTATTTGGTTTTGGATTCTGGTCATTCTAAGAAAAGTATAGGGATAGTTTGCCCTTGTATAACTTTATGCCTTATCAGTTTGAGCATCTTGCTATTTGCTTGTCATCTATAAATCTTTCAGAAAAGGTCTCCTCAGTCACTTGATTATTTCCAGTAATGATTGGTCATATGATTATTGGGTTTTACAAATTATTTGTATAGTTATCAGAACAGTAGCTTGAAAACATTTTATTGCAAATACATGACTTGTCTTATTGTGGTGACTATATTTTCAGAACACACGTTTTTAATGTTAACACAGTCCAAACTATCTAATAATTTTTATGGATTCTGCCTTATATAAAAGTTATTACCATACACAGAGTCATAAAACTTTTCATATATTATTTTATGTGGATTTTACTGCTTTGCATTTTACATTTAGATTCATGATTCATTCTGACTTAGTTTTTTTTTTTTTTCTTTTGTCCTGTATGGCACCTGCTAGGGCTCTTCTTCAAGTCTTTGTCTCCTTCTTTTGCTGTTCCCTTCTTTCTCACTCTTTCTCCCTCCTCTCTATTTTTTTCTCCTTTCTGGCCTCCACTCCTCCCTCTTCCTCCCCTTTCTTCTCCCCACCCCTTCTTTTCTTCTTCTCCTTCATATTCATATCAAGTTGTTCCAACACCACCTACTCATCTTCATTGTTACCTTGTAAATTGCCTTTTTCACTTTGTAAAATGTCAATGGATTTTATTTCTGCAGTTCTGTTTCTGGGTCTCTATTATTTAATATTGATCTATTTATCTGTTCTTCAATATTATATGGACTTGATTACTATAGCTTTATAGTTAAATCTTTAGTGTTGATATTGACAGCACTCTCACTCTGACAACATCTTTAACACTGTTGGAGTCTGTATTTTCGGTTTCTTTATATGAGGTTAGCATCAGATTGTCAATAACCACTATATCTTGCTGAGATTTTATGTGGAATACATTGAATATATGGATCTTAGCAAAGGCATTGCCATGGCATCTTGATAATATCAAGTTTTCCTTTCTATGGTAGCGAATCTCCCCATTGGTCTATTTCTTTAACTTCAAAGTTTCATAGTTTTCCACATAGAGAGTTTATAGACATGTACCATATATATGCTTATTATTTATTTTTGGAGTGAACATGTCAGCATTGTTATGTTTTTAAATAAAACAGTGCTAGTTCACGGGTAGAAGGCAGCAAGTTGACTTTTCTATATTAATCATTTTCATACTCTGTTTCTTTAGGTGATTATTCTAAGAATTCATTTGTCAGTACTTTTAGATTTTCAGCATGTGCTATCTGTCATGTGAAAGCAAAGATATTTTCCTTCTTTCTGACCATTACAACTTATGTTTTCTCAAGCTAGCTAGGATGTTGAAAACTGTGGTAAGAGGAGCCATCTTTCCTGGTTTCTGGTGATAAGTGGAAACCGTCCAAACTCCAGATTCTCACCATTAAGTATGAGTGCCACCATAGAATATTTTATGTGATGGTTATTAAGCTGATAAAGTGCCTTTCTTTTCCTAGCTTGCTAAATGCTTTTACCATGCATAGTGTCATATTTCACCAAAAGTTTCATGTGCATGCATTTGTATAATTATGTGATGACTTTCTGCTTTATCCACTAGAATGGTTAGCATATTAATCATAGTTGTTTCAAATATCTGGTCAGATAGTGCTAAAATCCATGTCACTTGCAAGTCTGATTTATTATAGTGAAATAACATAACACTCTTGATTACTACCATTATATAATGATTTATTATATGTTCCATTTTAATCCTGTACAAAATATTATTTTGCTCTTTTAGCTTATTGATTTCCAATTTTAAAATATACACTTATAGCAATATTTCTGTAATTTTGAATGGAATTAAAATATACCTATGTAAGAATTTGGGGTGACGTTTTCTCTGTACTGTGTTGATTCTTCAAGTATGTAAAAAACAGTATGTTTCTCAGTTTATTTAGAACTTCTATAACTTCTCTAATTAACATTATACTATGTATACAACCAGTTTTAGACCTAAGGATTTTAGTCTTTTTGAACAATTATATTTTTAATTGTGTGCCTATATATTGATAATATGTATATAAAATGCAATTGATTTTATCACTTTGTCTGGTAAGCATGGGAAATGAAGAATTTACTCATTAGATTTAAGATGGTTTTTGAGAATTCCTGAGATTTTATAAATAAAGAGCATTGGCAATGCAGTCCTTTCACCTTTTTATTTATCTCTGTATTATGTAGCACTTGTGGCAATTTGTAAGATAATTAGAATGAACATGCTTGTCTTTTTTAGGTACTGCACAAAATTGCTTATTCTTTCATCATTAAGTACATAATAGCTACAGATTTCAGTTATCAGTTTGAAGATGTGTGTGCTATTCTTAATTTTAAAGACTTTAAAATTATGAACGGGTGTAAAGTTTTGCCTAAGACTGCTTTCCTACTGGTTGATATGATCATGATATTTCTAATTTACCTTGTTGACTTTCTATTAATATGGTGAATCATGAATGACAGCCTTCTAGTTGTATTCTCTTTCTCTATTACTAAATCTTACTTGCAGTGTCTACTTCATTTTTATACTTGTCTGCTGGATGGTTAAGACCTAGATAGAGCAAGACCTATATACCAACACATGTACTTTTTGTTTCTTATGAGGTCAGTGAAGTCCCCTCAGGGTTTATCTTGTAGTCATGTACCTTATTTTGTAGATCCTTTGTCTATGTCATCCATGTGGATGAGCCATGGTCAATGCTTGATCAGTTTTCTCTCTGTGAGAGCCTGAGAGAAGTATACACTGTGGGGCCATAATAATAAGTTGACTGTAAATGGCTATGGTCGACAACTTCTTCAGATAACTCACTATTGTGGAATGCTGGACTGTGTTGGATTGTGTTGTCAAGTTCAGGCACCTAAATTAGTTGAACGACAATGGCATGCCCATCTTTGACAGGTGTAGACAAAGGAAGGGGTATAGAAAGAAAGAATCATGATGTGTGTGTATGGACAGTACAGTTGGGATAGATAACGCCGTGCTTCTACATAATTCTATGAGAGGCAAGATTTGCACTAATGGTGGCTGGACAGGATATTATGTTGGCTTCTAGTACTATGGACAACCACTAGGAAAATAACAAGGTAGAAAGTATTAATTATTGAATCTTTGATGTAATTCAGGTATAAAAAATAAGATACACAAAGAGCTCCACTCTCTTTATTTACTGGTAAGAGGCATACGGTATAATAATGTCTGTAAGTATAATATCATGTATGCACCTTGTATGATACCAAAACATTATGAAAACAGTTTACAGTGTATTAATTTATCAAATCCATCTTGTCAAGGTATCTTAAAACTATCTCATTGATATTTATACTTCAATAAAACAAAAATAAAAATTAAAAAAAATTACAAAAATAAATTTTACTTGAAAATATTGCCATAATCTTGGCACTACATTGATGAGTAATATGTTCTGTACTTTGGAGTGTTTTGTAATGTCTTTGTTTTTGTGTCAGTGTAGCAATAGTTTCATAAACTACAACTGAAAATGTTTCTTTCCTTTTTCTTCTTGAGTCTAGAAGATGTGGGCTTGGGAGATAGCTCATTAAAATAAGCACATACCTGGCAAGCATAAGGGCCTGCATTCAATCCCATGTTCCACCAAAAAAAAGAAAAAAAAAAAAGAAAGAAAGAAAAAAGAATCTAGAAGATATGCAGAATTTGTGCTATATCTTTTAGTTTGGTGGACTGCTCATCAAACTTGCCATCTTTTTGGATGTTTATTATTTTTAGATTGCTGCAGTATTTGTAGTGATGGTAGCCGTTTAAGTACTTATAATGGTGTTTCTTCATTTTGTCAGTCTTGCTAGACATTTGTCACTCTATTACATTTTTTCAAGCTAAATAGCTTTTATTTCACTTATTTTCTTGCTTATTATTTTAAATTTCATTGATTTTACTTTTATTCCTATTATTATTTTTTCTCTTTTTAAAATATATTTAGTACAAAGTATACAGGATCTACAGAGTCTCACTACACAGATACGACTCCTAGTGATCCACCTGTTTTTCAGCCTCTCAAGTGCTGGGATTACAGATGCACACCACCGAGCCCGCTCTCAGTTGCAGTCTCAGCATGCCCCGGTGGCGGGGCAGGCACAGCACACCTGGGATCGAACCCCAGTCCACGCATCTGACTAAGCAGACGCTTTAGTCTGGTGAGCTAATTTGGCTGGCCTGCTTTATTCCTATTATTTTCTAATATTTGCTTTTAGTTTGCTTTGCTCTTCTTATTCCCACTAGGTTTTGTAGGTGGGAACTTCAATTATTGGTATGAGATTTTTGTCTCTTTCTATTTTCGTTATTTTGTTCTTTCTTTTTTAGTTTATAATTTGCCTAGAGTGGTGTAAGTTTTCCTCTTGCCAAAGCTTTAAACATGCCATACTGCAGTCATTTAATTGTTTTTCCTATCTAAGTAACATTTCACTTTTTATCACTGATTTCAATTCTTGTCTTTGTTAGACTCTATGTACTGTATGGAGCCTTCAACTTGACTATGTACCTCAAGTCTTTCTAGAACTCACAGTGATACTCCTGCCTCAACCTCCCAAGTGCTGAGATTTCAGGAATGCAACACCATGCCTGGCTTATTTTTGTGATTAATTTTCAGAAGTGACTTACTGTCTCCTAGTGTAAATTAAATTTTCTAAAAGTTTTATTTCTCAGCTTTTGTAAATCTAAGGCTTTATTTTTGTTGTTGAATAATCCAAATCCAAAACTTTTGAAAATAAATAATTATAAATATAAGAGCAGAAAATAATCAAATTGAGACTACAAAATGCAGAGTCCATGAAATCACAAGTTTGAAAGGCAAAACAAGAATGATAAGTTAGATAAAATAGCAAAAGAAGGAAAGAAAATCATCAGTGCAAAAAAAAAATGAAAGTGAACACCACTGAAATATAGAGAATAATTAGAAAGAACTATGAATATTTATGTTCTGATATATTGGAGAATCTAGAAAACTAGACAAATTCTTAGAAACAGGAAATACTAAAACTGAATGAAGATATGAAAATGCTGAACATACCAATAATGAGCAATGAAATAGGGGCAGTATGAAAATCATACAAACTGAAAAGAAGTACAGACATAGTCTGATGGCTTCACTAATGAATTTTTTCAGAACATCAGGAAAGAGACACTGTCAATATTCTACAAACTCTTACATGACATTGAAAGGGAAGACACAATAATAAGTTCAACTGCTGAACCTCAGATTACTCTTGACACCAAAAGCAGACAATGACTCAACCAATGTCTCTGTCTCTGTCTCTTCCTCCTTCTCTTTCTCCTCCTCCTCCTCTTTCTCTTCCTCTTCCTCCTCTTCCTCCTCTTCTTCTCCTTCTTCTTCCTCCTCCTCTTTCTCTTCCTCCCCCTCCTCTTCTTCCCCTTCCTCCTCCTCCTCTCTCTCTCTTTTGATACCAGGAATCAAAAGAATATCTTCCACTTGCCTGGCAGGTGTTGCATCACCGAGCTAAATCCCTGACCCAATTATCTCAGTAGATAACTGAAAGCTATAAAGTTATTTTGAAAAATCCAACATCAATTAATGTTTTTTGATTTAAAAGAGAAATAAGTAGGTATAGAGAACCTTATTTATCTCACTTGGACAAAAACTCGTTATATACAGCAACAACACAATGCTAAATGGATAAAAACTGAAAGATATGCTTCTTCTTCTTTTTTTTGGGGGGGGGACTGGCAATTGAACTTAGGCCCTTGCACTTGCCAGGGAATTACTCATTCCACTGAACCATCTCCTTGGCCCCCTGAAAGCTTTGCTTATGAAATCAGAAATAAGAACTGGATATTTACCCTCAGCACTGCTATTCAATAGGATACACAAAACCCTGGGCAGAGCAATTAGATGTAGAAATAAACGAATGAGATTTGTTAGGAAAAGAAGCTTCATTGACACAATGTATTATTTTTATAGTTTTGCCTATGTTGAACCATCCTTGCATCCCTGAGATGAATCCTATCTAATTGTAGTGTATGACCTTCTTGATGATTCAGTGTATTCTCTTCACTAATGTTTTATTTTTCCATTTATGTTCATGACAGAATCTGGTCTGTAATTCTCTTTTTTGATTGAATATTTTTCTAGTTTCAGTGTGAGTGTAAAACTTGTCTCCAGGAATGATTTTGATGGTATTGCTTCCTTTCAATTTTATTGACGAGTTTGAGGAATATTTGAAATAAATTTTCTCTAAATTTCTTGTAGAATTCAGCTGCAAATCCATCTATACTTGCACTTTTCTGTGTGGGTAAGTTCTTGATTACATTTTCAATTTCATTAGCTGAAATTGTTTTATTCAGAATTTTTATACCTTTTGATTCTGTTTTGGCAATGTGTACCTATCTGGGAATCCATGCATTTCTTCTGTGTGTTTGAATCTGTGAGAATAAAAATTTTCAAAATAGCTATTGATAATCTTTGAACTTCCACAGGATCTGTAGTGTTTCTGCCCTTTACATTCCTTTCATTCCTTAGAGATTTTTCTTTCTTCTTTCTGAGGATGTTGGCTAGGGGATGATTAATTTTATTTAATCTTTCAAAGAACCAGCTTTTTCATTCATTAATATTTTGTATTGTTTCCTTTGTTTCAATTGCATTAATTTCTGCTCTAATCTTTATAATTTCATCTCATCTTTGAGCTTTGGGCTGGTTTGTCATTCTTTATCTAAAAGCTTGAGGTGTACCATTGTTAGTGTTTGTGTCTAGTTCTTCCCCCAAAGCCTCAGGCAGTCATGGGGTAGATTTCTAGTTTGTGATTAACTCATGATCAACTGAGAGTGCTGCCCAGATTATGGGATTATGGGTTTCTGGGATTATAGGTGTGAGTGCTACAACCAACCTGAGGCAGATAGCCTGAATGCAACTGCAGGGAGACAGACTTGCTCTCAGCAGCCGTATTTGCTGCACCTACATTTCGCACTCTATTCTTTGCTGCCATCATGAAAGGTTTCTCTCTGCTATGTACCAGTCTGCCTTGGAGCCAGCTGAGTATGGATTGAAACTTCCACTAATGGTGGGCTAAATAAACCTTCCTTTCCTTCATTTTGGATGTCATGTGTTTGTCCCAGCAACAAAAGAAGAGGAATTGAGGCAACCATTATGGTTTTGGCTTGTCCTCATTCTGTTTTCCTAACGTGTGGGTTCACCACTATAAATTTCTCTCTGAGTCCTGCTTTCACTGCATCTCACAAATTCTAGTAAGTTTGAATTTCCATTGGATTGTAGATGATATTTTATTTCTTGGTTAATTTTATCTGTAATCCATTGTTTGCTCAGGAGGCTATTACTTAATTTCCATGTGTTTATGAGGATTCTGTGGTTTCTTTTGTCATTAATTTAGTTTCATTGCACTCTGGTCAGATAATATGCATACGATAATTTCTGTTTTCTTGCACTTACTTACATATGATCTATGGACTAGTGTGTGGCCTATTTTAGAGAACATGGAATGTGCACCTGAAAAGAATGTCTATTCAGATGTTCCTGGGTAGAACACTCTATTTGTCTACTATGTTTATATGTTCAAAGGTTTGGTTCACTTCTGTAAACACTTTTGCCTTTTTTTTTCTCTACTTGATCTATCTTTTTGAGATAATGGGATATTACAGTCCCTTGTTAAAGTTATGATATTGGTTATTAGATTTGTCATGTCCATTAAAATTTGTCTAATACAGTTGGTGCTCTGATATTTGGTGCATACATATTTATGACTGCTATCTTTTCCCCTCGAATTTTTCCCCTAACTAGTATGTTATATTAGATAACCTTCTTTATCTTGCCTGATCATTCTTGGCTTGAAGCTCAGAATGTCTGCAAACAGAATAGCTAATTTTTTTTCTGACGGCCTGGAGCACATTGTATCATCTTCCATCCTTTGACTTTCAGCCTGAGTTTCTTTATGGGTTAAATGTGTTTCTTTTTTTTTTTTTTTATTTTACTTTTGTTTTATTGAAGTACAAATATCAATGAGACAGTTTTAAGATAACTTGGCAAGATGGATTTCATAAACTAATACATTGCAAACTGTTTTCATAATGTTTTGGTATCATAAAAGGTGTACACATGATATTATACTTACAGACATCATTATACCGTATGTCTCTTATCAGTAAATTAAGAGACTATAGCTGTTTGTGTATCTTATTTTTTATACCTGAATTACATCAAAGATTCAATAATTAATACTTTCTACCTTGTTATTTTCCTAGTGGTTGTCCATAGTACTAGAAGCCGACAGGAAATCAACCAACAACAAATGTTGGAGAGGTTGTGGGGGAAAGGGAACACTTCTCCTCTGCTGGTGGGAATGTAGACTGGTACAACCATTGTGGACGTCAGTGTGGAGACTCCTCAAAAGAGTAGGACTAGAAATCCCATTCAAGCTGGCTATCCCCCTACTGGGAATTTTCCCAAAGAAAATGAAAACATTGTATCATAGTGTTATATGTGTACCTATGTTTATAGCAGTGCAAAGTGTGATAGCAAAATCTTGGAAACAATCAAGATGTCCATCACATGAGGAATGGTTGGAAAAGATGTGGTATTTCTATATAATGGAGTTTTATTCAGCTATTAAGAATGATAAGTTTGAAGTATTTGTACTGAAGTGGATGCCACTTGAACATATACTCATAAGTGAAATAAACCAGACACACATGTGTAAATATTGTATAGTCTCCCTAGTATAAGAAGCGAAAAGCAGAAATACAAATGGAAATGTACAACAACAACTAAAATCAATTGAGTCCGATAAGGCAAAGTGAATGGCATATGCTGCAGGATACTAATCAGCTTTTCTTATGGATGGTTAACAACCTAAGTTCACAGATCAAAGTTGGAGAAATAGAAAAGCCACAAGGCCAGCCAACTTTGGCCCTAGCCTCTCAAGCTCAGTGAAGACTCAGGACATAGGAGAACCTGTACTGCAACATCATGAAACTCAGTTGAGCTCCAAATTTTCTGAATGAGGTGATTATGGAGCCACAGAGGAAAGAGATCGAAGTTCTATAGTGTGCCTGGGGAGAGTCACATGGAGAGAAAACTTTCTCTCAGGCTCTCATGAACAGCAAACTGGTCAAGCATTGGCCATGACTCATCCACATGGATGACACAGACAAAGGAAGTACAGAATAAGGTACAGGACTACAAGATAAATCCTGAGGGGACTTCACTGACCTCATAAGAAATATAAAGTACATGTGTTGGTATATAAGTCTTGCTCTATCTAGGTCTTAACCATCCAGCAGAAAAGTATAAAAATGAAGTACACATCTTGCCATAATATTAAGTTGAGCTGTAAATGGCTATGGTCAACAACATTTTAGGATAACTCACTATTGTGGTGGGATGCTGAACTGTGTTGGATTGTGTTGTCAAATTCAAGCACCTAAGTTAGTTGAATGATAATGGAGTGCCCATCTCTGACAGGTCTAGAGCTAGGAAGGGGTATAGAATGGAAGAATCATGATGTGTGTGTATGGACAGTACAGTTGGGATTGATAACGCTGTGTTTCTACATAATTCTATGAGGGGCAAGATTTGCACTAATGGTGGTTGGACAGGATAAATGTGTTTCTTGTATGGATTTTGTTTCTTAATCCACTCTTCCAATCTATTTCTTTCTTTTTTGAATGGACAAGAACTCTTTTATTTGGGCCCTGTCTTCTCTGTACACACAGGGCACTACTTCTTCATCTCCTCCTCCTTGGACAGGGTCTTCCTTCTTGGCTTGAAGGAGCTCCTCATGACACTTGTGTGCTTCCTTGGTCTTTCACCTGTGAGCCTCTGCCTGGACAGTCAGGAGCTTTCTCAGGCCTTTTCTGCTTTCAGCTTGTGGATGTGCCCCATGAGTATCTGCTTGTTATTGAATACATCCCCTTCACCTTCAGGCACAGGCTGTGGTATATGTGCTCTTCGATCTTCTTGGATTCCCAGTATCTCCAGAGCAGCCTGCAAAGGGTCTACATTCTGTGCATCCAGGTCACCTTCTCCAGCATCTTGGCGTTGGCCTTACCCTTTCACTTATCAATGCTCATGTCCCTGCCCTTTCGGTGAGCCAAGGTGTTTTTCCGGTATTACACCTGAGAATGGACCATCACAGCCCATCTTTGATCAATTTCCAGATTCCCTGACGGGAATTGGCATTGGAGATTTCACTGGTCTCATTGGGGTCCAACCAGACCTTTTTGCCACAGCAGAGGATGCTGGAGGCCAGCCTCTCCTGAAGCCTGATCATACTCTTGGTGGCAACCACTGCAGCTAAAGGCCAATCTATTTCTCTTAATTGCTTACATGAGTCCATTTACATTTGTGGTTATAATTGATATGTATTGACTTATGTTTTTTATGATATTTTCCTTTTGTTGGTTTCCGACTTTTCTCCTATATTTAATGGCTTTCTCTGCTTAGTGAATTTTTTCATTGTCATTCTTAGAACTATAGTCATTTGATTCATTTTTAGAATATCTTTTAGTACTCTGTGTAGGGTTAGTTTGGTCATCATGAATTTCTTTTAGTTGTTCTTTCTTTTTTTGGTACAGGAGATTGAACTCAGGATCTTGCACTTGCCAGGCAGGTGCTTATTCTACTGAGCTATCTCCCCAGCCCTTTAGTTGTTCTTTGTTATGGAAGTATTTTACTTCACCATTAAACTTGAAAGAGAATTTTGCAGAGTATATCAGTCTTTTCTTGTACAACTTCAAATACTTTAATTTATGCTCTTCTTGACTTGATGGTTTGTGTGAAGAAATCTGCAGTTATTCTGATTGGCTTTCCTTTAAATGTGATGTTTCTTCTCTCTAGAGGCTTGTAGTATGTTGTTCTTGTGGGGAATTTCTGGAATTTTGATTATTATATGTCAAGGTATAGTTCTAATTGGGTTGATATTTTAAATTCTATATACCTTGGTTACCTGAATATCAGATTATTTCCCTATATATGGGAAGATTTTTTTCTGTTACTTCTGTGCATATTCTTTTTATGTCCTTTGTGTTGTCTCCATCTTTCTCATTGATGCTTATTAAGCTTATGTTGTCAGTCTTTTCATCATCTTGCAGCTGTTGAATTATTATTTCTTGGATCCTAGTTTTCAGAGATCTTTCCTTCCCTTTTCACTAGCTGCAATGGTGTCTTCAAGGTCTGAAGGTCTATCATCACTTTCATTCAAACAGTTTTGGCAACTTTTGATGGAGTTTTTAATTTCTTGTGCATTTCTTTGAATCTGTTTCATGCATTCTATTTCTTTCCTATATTGATCTGTCAAGGCTTCCATCATTTTTCTATTCTCCTCTATTTTTTAAATGAGTGTCTTCCTTAGAAACACTTACTAATTCTTTTTCTTACCTGATAGATTATTTCTGTTTTGATTTCCTCCATACCCATCTACAGTTGTTTCTTTACTTCAGTTTCTGTTATTTCAGAGATTTCAGGTGTATGGCTTCCATTTTATTGTATGCTTATGTCTCCTAGGTTTGTTGTACATGGGCCAAGCTTGTAGGCCATTTTTCTCCTTCTTTTTGTTGTTTTCTATTTCAAAGGGAACTCTTCATTTTGGTTTCCATGATACTTTTTTGTGAAAGTTTCATAGTAAGTAGATATATCACTGCAATCAGAACTTCTCTGTGAAGGGCTGTTCTTTAGGTGTCTCTTCTATGTCAGAGATTCTTGTTTTTTGTGTGTCCCAAGTTTTCACCTTCTCTACTGATGGACAGTGAAGCATTTGTTTCTGTTTGGCTCTGTCCTCCATCTTTGGTATAGGGCTTTCCTGAGGTTCTTACCTAAGTATCTCCTGATATTAGTAACCAAGAGAGAACATGGGTTAAGGCAGCTATGGTGACCTATTTATAGTAGTATGATTAGTAATACTAACAACATCTAGTGAAATTTAGAAATCAATGAACTTTTGTAACTAGTGGTTTTGCATTTCACAACATAGAAGCAAACATAGCTACATAAGAAAGCAGATCATAAGTTGGGAATTTGTATTTCAATTAGATCCCATGAGTTCTAAAATGATACATGCACACATATATTTTATTCTTTTATTCTTATTTTATGTATTTAGTACAGGATCTATAGTGTCTCACTACACAGTTTGGACTTGGAGTGATCCTCCTGTTTTCAGCCACCCAAGTGCTGAAATTACAAGTGTGCACCACCGTGCCCAGTCTCAGGGGATCTGCTTGATGTATACACAGTCTTCCAGGCAAACGAGATCAGCCCGGTTACCTTCTGCCATCTCTGTGCCACAAGGATCTTCACCTTAAGTCTAGGCCTCAGTCTTGACCATGTTGGCTCTGAAGTGTGCCTCAGCTCAGTGGGTCTATTTCTGCCAAACACAAACTCAACCAGATGGGTCTGGCTCACATCTAGCCACAGGGCTCAGTAGCTGCTTCCTCATGCATGCCCCACTGAAGTGTATCAAGAATTTTAAATCAAATTTTAGTAAGAGTAGGGAAAATAGAAATCCTTCTGTATTATTAGTAGAAATGTAAACTAAGATAAATACTGTGGAAATCAGCACAAAGCTAAAATGGAAAATGCATTTGATCTTGATATAGCATGTCTGAGGATCTTCCCCCCAAAATTAGTCATCATATTGCACTGATACATGCATACCCATTTATTTTTATGTATTTGTTTTTATCTTACGTATTTAGTACAGGGCCTACAAGGTCTCACTACGTAGATCAGATTTGCAGTGACCCTCCTGTTTTCAGCCTCCCAAGTGCTGGGATTACAGGTGCACCACCATGTCCAGTCTTATTTCCCATCTCAGTGTACCTTGGGGGTGGAGCTGGTGCAGCATGCCTGGGATGGAACCCCAGTCCCTGTGCCTCCCTAAGCAGGCACTTTCATCTGCTGAGCTATCTGGCCAGCCTTGCATACCCATTTTTAGAGCTTCACAATGCACAGCAGCTAATTATGTAAATAGCCTGCCGGTCTACTATAACTTTTTTTTGTGCGTGTGGTACAGGGATTGAACTCAAGACCTTATGCTTGCCAGCCAAGCACTTATTCTACAGTGCTATCTCCCCAGCCCCTATAATTTGAAGGAATAAAGAAAATATAATATGCTTAGTGAATTTCTATTCAACCATTAAAAAAGATAAATCTGAGGCCTTTGTTGGAAAATATGTGTCTTGAGACCCTATACAATGCAAGTAAAATAAATCAGACACGAAAGATTAAACATCACATCGCTTCTCTAGCATGAATACAAAATAAAAATAATTTAAAGAGCTAAGCAAAAGACCGATGCTAAGTAACAAGAAAATAGTCTCTGTGTAGATGGAAAAGAGATTTGAGGGAAGAGAGAGGAGGGTCAAGGATAAAGGGACTTTAAAAATGATGAGAATGGAATGCATATATACATATTAACTCCTCACAATGAATGTACTTATCATGTATCGGGATCATATGCTAATAAAAATAACACTGTGTACCCATCTGGTTTGGCAAAAATGGCACCACCTGGAACAATGTAATACTGACTATAATGCAACACTGATTCAAATTTGCTTTAATTTTTTAAAACATAGTTTTAGTAAATATGAGAGTTTTTATTTTACATTATGTTCTCAATAATTTTATTAAAGAACAAATAGTAATGAGACAGTTTAAAACCAAAGTAGTACAACAGATTCAATAATTAATACATTGCATATTGTTTTCTTGGTGGTTATTTATTGTACAAGGTGCAGACATGGCATTCTATTTACAAACACTATTAAAGCAGATCCCTCTATTCACTGAATTAAGTGAATGTAGCTATACACACCTTTTTAAAAAAGCTTATTTATAGTACAATTTCAATAATTAATACTTTTTACATTGTTATCTTCCTAGTGGTTATCCATAGTACAAGAAACAGACAGGCTATCCTGTCCAAACACTATTAGTGCAAATCTTTCTTCTCATAGAATTAAGTGAGAGTAGCTGCACATTTAACCTAACTGATCTGTATATACAAATACAGAATGGCCTTTCCTTTGTACCCTCTTTTTTGTTTAGTCCTGTCAGAGATGTGCATTCTATTGGCATTCAATTATTATAGGTACTTGAATTCAGCAAAACATTCCAACACAGTCCAGTCCACAGTAGTACTGGATTATCCACAGAAGTTGTTGACTAGAGCCATTTACAGCTAAGCATGTTATTATGATTTTACTTTATATACCTTAGTTTTATACTTTTCTATTGGATGGTTAAGACCAAGATAAAGCAAGACCTATATAACAAGAAATGTAACTTTTGTATCTGATGAGGTCAGTCAATTCCCCTCAGGATTTATCCTGTAACCCTGCACCTCACTTTGACCAAGATGCCCATCACATGAGGAACAGTTAAAAAAGATGTGGCATGTGGATGCCACTTGAAGATACATGAAATAAACCAGACCCACATGTGCAAATATCATACAGTCTCCCTAGTAAAAGAAATCAAAAGAAGAAATACAAATGGAAAGATATAACACAACTAAAAGGAAAGTAAGAACTTGACTATCAGACAACAAGGAGAGGGTAAGGAGAAAAGCTGGAAACAGGACAGAGACAAAGCCATACATTTCTACACACAAGATGGGCAAGGCAAAGATCCCAAGAAACATCAGCAGGTTTTTGAAAGTAGCAGTTAAATGGTAGTATTCTCAACCTAACTATCTATAGATGCTGGTACCTATGAACCATGCAATTTCACTGAAGACAGCAATGTGTAATAGAAAGGTCATGGCTTGAAATGCCTGCCATACTTCCTGTTATGACATACCAATTATTATCATACTGTCTCACAATTAAATGTTGTTTTTTCTTGGGGGGGGGGTAAAAAATGAAAAGAAAAGACATGAGGGAAAATCATATTACAGGACTGTTCTTATACAATGCTATATCTGGTTAGATTTCTAAATTTCTGGGTAATAATATGAGTATAGTAGTTTTTAAAATATTTTTTCCTCATATTCTGTAAGGACTTAAAATTTGATACATCAATACTTGATAGTAAAATATCTTTTCCATGTTATGCCTACGATGTCTGATATTTAGACTGATAGGGTAAACCAAACTGCCTATGTTGCAAGGTAAGAATTAGCTTCTCTTCTTGATGGTTAACAACCTAAGTTTGTAGATCAAATATTAGAGAAATGGAAGGACTACAACATCAGTCAACATTTTTTCCCTAGCTTTTCAAGGTCAGTGAAGCCTCAGGACATAAGAGAACCTGTACTATAACATCATGGAACTCAGTTGTGCCCCAAATTTTCTGATCAAGGAGATTACAGAGCCACAGAGGAATGGGATCGATGATGTATAGTGTGCCCAAGGACAGTCACATGGAAGGAAAACTTTCTCACAGGCTTTCACAGAGAGCAAATTGGTCAAGCAATGGCCATGACTCATTCACATGGCTGACACTGAAAAAGGATCTACAAAGTGAGGTACAGAATATGGGATTTTTAAATGTCTCCTGTTAATTTATTTTATGATCAGATTTATTTATTGTTTATTATGCTTTAGTTAACATACTTATGGGTAAATATTTCCCAAGGTTAGGAATACTTGCTTACAATTCTGTATCAGTGGAATAACTTTTCCAAAATTTAAGGAGCTTATGATGATTTAGAAATTTACTCTTTCATCAAGACTGCATCACTACTTTTCTAAGGCACATCACAGAGTACATTTTATTTATTTTTAGTTTTAGTTTTTGGTGGAACCAGGGATTGAACTCAGGCCCTTGCACTTGCCAGGGAAGTGCTTATTCCACTGAGCCATCTCTCCAGCCCCCAGAATACATTTTAATATGTACATGTACATATATTTAATTTAAAATGAGTATTAATTTTTAAAATACATATTTATTAGGCAAAGGGCAAATATGTTTCATCTATATGACATTTTTTACTAGCGAAGTTGTGAGGACATGAAGTTGTGATTATACACAGTCATTTTATCTTAGGTCTACTTCTCTGAGTTATTCATTACCTATTTTAGTACTGTGAGCAGAGATTTCTATCATGTTTAACTGTTACGTAAGAACCTTAGCTAAACTGTTGACCCATAATAGCAGTGCTTCTTCTTTGCTATCTAATGTGATCTCAACTTTTAAGAACTTTCTTGATGTGCAGGCATTGCTCTGTGTTAGGCTGATGGAATAATTTCATTAGTGGTTTGTTATTGCATTTCTCCAGACAGATTCCCATACCCCTTACAGAGAGAGGACAAATATTACTTGTGTTTTCAAGCACGTCATGATTTTATTTTTCAGTAAAATAACTTGAATGAGTTATTCTGACATGGTTTATTGTTAAAATCACTTTACACTGAGAAGTTATTGAGGACTTCAGAGAGTTTTTGTTTATATGAATTATTCCATATCATGTAAACTGAAATTAAATTAAAGCTATTTTATAAATATTTGTTGTAAAATTATTTTAAAAATTGTTATTTAGTAACATGAGATTGAATAAATACATTTCATATTTTAAGAAAATTTATCTTTACTTTTTTATTCATTTATGTATTTTTTTTGATACATGACATCAAACTCAGAACCTCACACTTGCCAGGCATGCACCAGGCCACTGAGCTATATCCCTGGACCAAAAATATATTATTTAAAAAAAAACTGAGAGGACTATCATTGCTTTATAATTTTCTAAATTAATATCTATGTTAGGAAAAAACAGCTGGATATTCAATCTCCTACAATCAATCACTTTAGGATTTAGGGTTCTTTTCCTTTTTTTTTTTTGAAGTGCATGGGAATTATCCATTCTCTGAAACTTATGTCATTGCAAAAATATAGAGCATATTATGTTCCTTTGAGGAATAATGGGGTATTGTCATTTGATTTTATAGTAAAATTTCACAAACCAGTTTTTCAAATAACTATTGCACTGCAGAATTGGAAACCATAACAATTAATTTTTATTCTTTGTTACATTAAAATCTATTCGGCTTTCTTGTACCTTGAATGGCTAACTCAGGCATGATTTGGGAACATAATGCATTTGGAAAGTATTGGTCACCAAATTATAGAGGCCTTCTTAATTTTGATGAGACTAACTATATAGTATCAGAAACTGACCTTGAGCATCATTATTACTAATTTTGTCAGATAAATACTTATGTACTCAAAAACTGTCAAGCTCAAGGAAGTGGATGCAAATTTTTCCAAAATACTTATTTTTACTCAGAAGCTCATGCCAAAAATACATAGCAAGCCATTTTCCTTGACATAAGAACCTACTTTTGTTCATTACTGAACTTTTTCTATAGTATTTTAGGTAAAAGTAATGTTTAAGTGGGCAGCTATACTCACTGTCCTCAACTCAATTACAGGTGCATTTTTTCTATAAAAACATTCACTTTCACAAGAAAAATATTTTATGCCTGTTTTTCCACACAGAAAAATTTTAAAAGTCTCGTTAAAAGATCAACAATAAATGTGTTAATAATTTTGTGACTCTATCAGGAGCATTCTTAGGTAAAATCTCTCTATCTCTCTCTCTATCCCTCTCTCTGTCTCTCTTCATCTCTCTGTCTCTGTCTCTCTGTCTCTCGGTATCTCTCTCTCTCTCTTTCTCTCTCTCTCTCTCTCCCTGATAACTAGGAAGTAGCATAGTTGGTGTTCCAGATGTTTTGCTATTATCATTTCCAGTAACCATAGTAATTTTATAATAATTTTAAGCTTGGTGACACAGGCACAATTCTCTGACATGTCTACAACATAAAGGACCATGCACAATTTGATCACTGTTCCTTTAAACTATTTGAAATATTTGCTGTAATATTGTTAGAAGAGTACATCAAAATCACACTTCTGAACTTCCCCAAGTGATTAATAAAAGTTGTAAGTAACTGCATAATAAAGTCTTTCTCTTGGGTCTCAAGTGATTTATTGAATATTCTATCACTAATATTATACTTTTTAGTTATTATCATCTAAAGAAAGGTATATTTTAAAATCTTGTGGGTAAGAATGTAATTATAAATTTCCTTTATAAAAATGTCATTTTTCAAGTTTCATCTTCTGAAATGTGTGTGCGTGTGTATGTGTGTGTATGTGTGTGTGTGTGTGTGTGTGTTTTAATGCCCACAAGATAAAAAAAGACAAAATAATTCTAATTTCTCTAGTTAAGTGTATTTTTTAATCAAGGAATGACTTCTAAGAACAGTGGAGGTTAAGAGGAGAAAGGATTTGTTTAAAAAAGAAAGCTTCTGTCTGGAAGGGGCAGAGGAGATCCAGAAAGTGAGTTGCCCCCTTTTAATTAAGGAATGAATTTGTTTTTTGTATAAATGAATATATAACCCACATCATTTTTCAAGAACCTAGTGTTTTGTCAATTGACAAGCATAAACAAATTTAAAATTAACTTGAAAAGAATTCAAAATTTTTAAGTCTCTTTCCTAGATGTTCTCTTTTATGGATTGCTGTACATCATAGAAACATTAAACATGTAATTCATATTTCATATTACTATTACTTAGATTATTCAGTGCAACAGTTAGGATTATTTTTATCACATCTTTCAATTGCCAGCATGTAATAGTCTTTTTGTTTCTGCAATTCTTTTCTTCTTCTTCTTCTTCTTCTTCTTCTTCTTCTTCTTCTTCTTCTTCTTCTTCTTCTTCTTCTTCTTCTTCTTCTTCTTCTTCTTCTTCTTCCTCTTCCTCTTCCTCCTCCTCCTCCTCTTCTTCTTT
The DNA here is from genome assembly GCA_004027165.1 of Ctenomys sociabilis. Taxonomy (NCBI): domain Eukaryota; kingdom Metazoa; phylum Chordata; class Mammalia; order Rodentia; family Ctenomyidae; genus Ctenomys; species Ctenomys sociabilis. The sequence continues at coordinate 40,321 of PVKA01007420.1, read as the reverse complement.
TGATTTGAGAGAAGGTCATGTCATGTATCAAGACTGACCTTGAATTCACTTATGCACTCCAGGCTGGTTTCAAAAGCATGGTGATCTTCTTGTCTCATATTCTCAAATGATGAAATTATAGGTATATGTCACCATACTTAACTGTTTCTTCCTAATTTTAGGATTGTCCATTACGTGGATTTTTACGTAAAGTTCAAGCTATTCAATATTTTAAACTTCATGGACCAGAACGCGTGTTGCAAATTTTCTAGCAGGCTGTTGGAGCAGAAAAGAGTGGTAGACAATACCTAACTGATTATGAGTGGTACTATGCCGATTAAACATTTACACAAACAATCAACAAGCCAAGTGTGCCTTAGTTATGATTTTCTTTATAAATATCTAGCTATCTTAAAACTTCTAGAATTTTTTTCTTTTCTTAATGTATTTGATTGTTACACAGTCTCACTGTGCAACTCAGACTGTGACAATCCTCCTTCTTTCAGTCTCCCCATCACTGGGATTTTTTGGGGAGGTGTGAGGGACCAGGGATTGAACTCAGGGCCCTGCACTTGCCAGGAAAGTACTTATTCTATTGAGCTATCTCTCTGGCCCCAAGCACTGGGATTAAAGGCAGGCACAACCATGTCTGGACTCTGGATGATTTAGGATGCCCTAAGGGTACAGTAGCATGGCATGTGGCACCAGGGAGTGAACCATGGTCCTTGCACTTGCCTAAGCTTGCCTACGGAGGCACTTCAGCCCTCTGAGCTATCTCACCAGCCCAAAACTTCTAAAAATTTTACAGAACTATAAAAGAATATGTCTCTATTATAAAGGAGATTCTGCTCTATTGAAAGGAAATAAAATACAATGATATAGCACAAAAAAGAGAATTGCATAGTGCTGATTAATGGTTGCTAATTACAAGTATGGTTGGAGTTTTCTGAAATAAGCAATCCACATACAAACACATTACTGAGGTGGTGGAGCCTTAAAAACTTATGTGTGAATAATAAAGACTCCATAGCATAGAGCACAAGTTTATCTAAGATTTGCAAGTGCCAACCAGAGAAATTAGGTGAGAAAAAGAGATAAAAGACCTGCACATCGGAAAGGACAAAATAAAGTCACTCCTACATGCAGTTGGCATGGCTTAGAAATGTACAAAACATACACAAGTAAGTTTGCATCAAAGAAACAGCTTCTACAGAAGCTGCTGTTTAGCAAGCTATTAACTACAAGGAAAAAACTGAACATATATCTGATAAGGGTTTACTACCCAAAATATAAGTGAAACTCAGACAATTCAATACCAAATAAAGTGATTCATAGGAACATAAACAAAGCATTCTAATATACTTTTCTCTGAAAAAGATATATGCAAATAGCCAATGGGTATGTGATAAAGCAGTCAACATTCCTAATCTTTAGAAAGTAACATGAACAAACACAGTGGGACAGCACCACATATCTATTGTGACAGCCATTATATTATAAGAAAGAAAAATATTCAGGTTTTGTTGGGGAGATAGAGAAAATCGAACCCTTGCATACCCTTGATGGAGATTTGAATTGGAAAAGCAGTCTGGGAAACAGTATAGTTTTCTTTAAAAATTAAAAACAGAATTACGAATAGATACAACAGTCACTCTTCAGATCTATATTTGTGCTATGGTTTAGATCTAAACTGTTTCCCCTGCGTATCCCACGTGGGGAGCTGGTGCCTTCTCAGAACAGCGTGATCAACAGCGTGCGACTCTGAAGGATGAGTTCCTGCTCCTGACCCTCTCTCCTCACTCTCTGTCTCCTGCTTACCTGGGGTTGAGCAGTTTTCTTTGGTTCTTCCCTTCTACCTGCCACTGGTGTGCTTAGAGACAGAAAAGTGGGGACTGACCCAAGAGCCAGGCCTTCAAATCTACCAATCTTCATTAATGCCATAGAAGAATTCAACTTTCACTTCGCTGTTATTGGCAACTGTTAGTGATGGACTAAATAGGTTTTGAGATTGATATTAAATGTTTCCTCCCCAAATATTTGGAGGAACATCATACATTTGGAGATGGTGCCCACATATGGCTCTTTATGGGTGTATGACTTAGCCTTGTTCTTGTGCCTCATCCTTTTGTCCTCTCTGTCACCTGGGGTGCTTGTGTTGAGCCATTTTCCTCCTTCATGCCCTTCTACTATGATTCTTGCCTCAGAGCCAGGCAATTGTGTACTAAACTGGGAACCAAAATAAACCTTCCCTCCAAGGTTAGATTGCCAGGTATGTTGTCTTAGCCATACGAAAGCAAACTATTGAAATCTGAATTAGTCAGCCTCTGCTGGTTGATAAAATTCCTGGCCCATGCAACACAAAGGAGAAGAGGTTTATTTTGGTGCATGGTCCCAGAGGCTGAAATCCACTGTCACCTTGTTCCAAAGCAGGCATTTGATGGTAGAAGGGCACAGTGAGGGAAAGCCGCTGAGCTTAAGGCATCAAGGTTGTAGGGGTTGGAACAAGCCAGAAAGGGAGGGCCCGATGAGCAGGTGTCATTTCCAAAGCCAGTTCTACCAACAGGCCCCAGCTCCAAGTAGTGCATTCAGTTATGACGTCAGCAACGTCTTAAATGTATTGACGAGGTTACTACTCTCAGAACCCAATAATTGTTCTAGGTGTCTCCTAATGCAGCCAAATTGACAGTCAAGATCTCCAGGCAAAATGTGCAAAGAAAGGACACCTACACTGCACTGCCTTTTTCATGGCAGTGTTATTCATAATAGCCAGTACAAGGGAACAACATAGGTATCCATCGATGAGCAAGTGAATTTTTTTTAATGTTGTGTTTCTTTATAGTATGTACTATTCAGTTTTTTAAAAACACAACATTCTGGCATTTGTGTCAATCTTCATAAAACTAAAGGAGGTTATAAATTAAATAATTTAGGCACAAAAACATAAATACCTCTGGGTCTTACTTATATGACAAATGTAAAATAGTCCCACATGTAGTGCAATATGTGAAGAAAAGAAACAAGGAGCCATTGATCAAGGGGTAAAACGTTTGAATTATGCAAGATAAATACATTAAGAATAAATAAATCACAGGGTGGAAAATGGATGGTGATTATAATAAAGTAAAATTTGTTGTCTTGTAGAGCATTAATAATGAATCATAGATATACATATACTTGATGAACTGGAATCTCATGAGACTACCCTTTCCTGTCTGTGCTAGAAGTGATTCACCAACCTACTAGTGACAAATGAATACCTGAGTCAGTCACAGCATGGCAGATCAATGGGCGTACATACACTTTTGATCAGTTAACAGATCATGATGGGGCCACTTGGATGGTTCACTCCTGGAAAGAAGTCCAAGTTCAAATGTAAATAACTCATTCTGACAAACACACACATGCCACAAAGTTTTCCTGAGCAAGTAGCTCAGGCCGAGGAGACCAGACAGAAATCAAATATATGGCATATTCTTATAGTATTCTTGATTAGACTACCTGCATGAACTGCATTCAAAGCAAAGAAAATTCTGGTGAATGAAGTCATCTTCATTGCTTCTTTAGCAAGGTCAAAAGGACTTTGGTGGCTTGACAGCCTTGTAGCTAATCACCGGTTTATCTTCTGTCATTTAAATGATGGGCAGACCCAGCTTGATTGTACTGTGGGAGAAACAATAAACTACCTCAGAGCCAGCAAAGTAGCTCATCTGTCTGCTTAGGCAAGTGCAGGGCCCCAGGACCAATCCCTGCCCCTGCCCCTGGGTGTGCTTAGCCAGCCTCTGGAGCATGCCTGCAATCCCAGCACTGGGGTGGCTAAAAACAGGAGGATCATTATGAATCCAAGCTTTGGAGTGAGACCGTGTACCAAACACATTTAAATAAATAAATGAATAGTCTCTTATTCCAAGCAAAATAGCACTAGGGCTAATAGTCATCTTGATGTCATTTTCTTAAATGTTCTACTTCCCTCCACAGAGTCATTTAATAAATAAAAATTATGAAACATGCACATTGAGAAAACTTTATCTACAACCAGAATAACATGGACAGTCCTCAACACATAAAGCACTCCAACCCACTGTCAACTGAAAACACTGGCCAACGTCACTGAGTACCTTACCTACTGAACTTAAAAGCTTGCTCATCTCATCTTAAATGTGTTCAGAAGAATCACATTTGCCAGCCCTTAGGTAAAATTATCTAACACAAAATCTGTTGTATAATAAAGAGTGGAGTGTTTCACATACCAACAAAGATGAATATTTTATAGTCAGGATGGGATACAAAGCACAATATTGTATCTACCAAAGTTGGCAACACAGAGCATCCTGTGACACTTTACCATCATGATTGCTTTGCTGAATCTCACACTTTATATCAGCAGCCTGAGAGGTAACCAAAACTCAAATTTGATGCATGATTACATAACTGAGTGTATGTCATTGCCACCGCATTGTAAAGTCAAAAATCATTCAGTTGAATTACTGTAAGCTAGGAAGAGTCCAAAATTAGAGTCAGAGTTTTAGAATCCAAATACAATCAACAAAACAGATGGAAAAATGATGGTAGAGGGCTGTAGATGTAGCTTAATACTCAGCACCATCATAGTATGTGGGAGTTATTGAGTTATATCTCTAGTACTTCAAAAAATGCATGTTATTTCCTTAGAACACATCACAGTCATGTTATTCATCTCAACATGACATCCCAGATAGTGTACTTTTCTAGAAGTTCAGTGATATGCTTGTGTACTGGATTTCAAGTAATTGGAGGTGATGGAATTAGTTGGCTTTTCCCCATCATTTAATTTTGGACTGCAGGGCTCTTAATCTAAAGAGCAAAACTCTTGGAGAGCACTGATGTCTGCTATTGACTTATTTTTCTAAAGATAAATAGATAATGGCTTTGAGAAATTAGGATGCACATTAGAGAGCACACAGTTAGAAATGAGCAAGATTACACTTAAACTTAGGTCTAATGATTTCAAATGCTTCTGTTCTTTTTATGTTTTCTCCTAGGCCATAGATACCTGAAGCTGTCAGCAGGACACAGGTCTATGAGAAGATTCAAGACTTCCCACCATAGCCTTAAGCCCTGACACTTCTTTTAGATTTTCACCTGCTGCCTGAGTTTTAAAAGTAATTTCTTAATTTAAAAAGTTGGATGATAAATATTGGTGATGTTTCATGCCTTCCAAAGGAGCACACCCTAACAACAGATTTCAGATATGCTGATATTCAAATGCAAAGTGGGATTAATTTATTTATCTTCACTGGAGAGTTGAAATGACTATTTCTACAGCAAGGGAAGTAATGCTCATTTCCTATAATATAATTGGAGATATGACCAAAACTCACCTTGTTATGAGGCTAGTACTACGACGTTTTTCTCAATATTAAATCCAGTGTTGGAAACAACTTACTTTGGCATTTGTTAGGACCCTATTGTCCCTGGTACTGTTTCCACTAAAACTAATGTTTGCTACCCAAAGCATATTCTCCCACCAACAGACTATGTCTATTATCACATCAAGGGCAAAGTATCCACTCTGACTTTTTACTCAGAATCTTTGTACCAATATTTGACTCAGAACCTTTGTACCACAAATACTTATGTGTTAAAGAAGCTATAGATAGTCCTAACCGCAACAGATGAAATGAAGTGAAATATTGAGCACTTTGAATGTTTTCATCTTATTTCTTTTACACTGGAAGTGATATCTACACAGAGATAAAGAGTTGGGTGTAAGTCAAAAGGCTGTAGTCCTTAGCCATACCACAAGTAGTTCCTTAAATTGTGCCAGTTATTTGTGGCATGATGTCAGTCTCACCATAAGACTGAGCCAAATATTGCACATGAAACTACCTTCAGTGTTATAAAAAATTGCAGAATGGAATCACTTTTTTTCTGAAACTGTTTTCTCATATGTCCTCAGTTTAGGGAGGAGAGTTATAGGGAAGAGAAAGAGGGAAAGGGATGGAGGGATAAAGGAAAATGAGAGAGTAAAACCACACATCAGATTTTTCTGATTTTCAGTTTTGTAGCAGCCTGTCAACAATCAAAAGTTGGTATTGAGAGCCTCGTTAATGAAGTAATCCATGCCAGGGTACTAGTAGGAGGTGGGTTCATGTTTCTTAGGCAGTTAGGTAGTATTTTAACATTTCTGTGCTTTCACTGGCTCCTTTACAAGACAATTGTCAATTTTTCTAAAAAGTAGAAACATCTAGAGAACTGCAAAAGCAAAACGAATAAACACCTCTCCACGCCTGGTTTGTACTCCACAGGAATTAGATTATCTAAGACTAGCACCCGGTGTTACGGTACATACTCTTCTCACGATGGCACCAGGAGCAAATTTTGGGAAGATCTTTGTGGCCATAAATGAATAGGCTGCTCAGCAGTCTAAGTGCCTGGCTGGCAAGCAAAAGGTCCCAACTTTTATCCCTGAAACAGCAGGCTACACTGGCCCCAGAGCCAGGTGTGATGGTGCACACCTGCAATCCTAGTGCGGGGGAAGCTGAGTCAAGGATCACTGTGAGTCTGAACTTCGTAGTGAAAGCCTGTGCCAAATAAATAAATAAATATTAAAGACACATTTTTAACACTCTCAAATAAGAGCCGTTTTCCTCTGAAAAGCACAAGGACAAAGCCTAGAAATGCAGGGGCACACTCTGTAAGTTCCTACCTTTGGACCTTAATTCCCAAGTTGTGCTGGAATGGAGTGTCCTACTTCCAACTTCCGTCTATGATATCTACCTATTAAAGCCTTGTACAAATAGCGCTTACTTTAGGGCATGTTCTTTCCCTCTGAGAATTAATTTGATCGTATTTTATCATCCCATTAGTCTTTCTCTTTGCCCTCATTTATCAGAGTCTGGCACCCATCAGTAATTCGGTGAGGTCACTTTCTCTGCACCACGATTTAATCATCTGTTAAATGAGGCAGCTGGAATTTAAAGTTGCCAGCCTCGGTTCTATTCCAACTTAAATTGCTATGAATTTTTTCTGTCCCACACATTTTCAAAGGAAAGTGGAATTTGTCATCTTCATATCTTGAGTTGTCACAGTATAACAATTTTTAGCTGATAATTGCTCTTTAGTTTCTCTCCTGTGAGGAGCAGAAAAATTCCAAATATATGTCTTCCTTTTCTTGAATAATGGCAAGGGTAACTGTGATAACATTCCAAATTGATAAGTATTAATACAAAATAATAAAATCACTACTTGAAAATGCACAAATACATATCCACTCATAAGTTCACACTCCGTGTATTTATTATATTTATGCACCACTTGGCAAATCATATGTGCAGGTGTGCGTAAAGGTGGTTTTCATATATCTACACCGTGTCTATGAATATGTCTATGCCAACATCTATGTCTACATCTCAGCCATTCTTACATAAATTTTTGTTTTCATTGTATTCATCTCAGCATAAAAAGATAAACAGGCAGGTGAGCATTCTACACTCTTGCAGAAAGATATAGACTTTGAAACACAATATTTGTCCCAAAGCCTAATATTGACACTGTAGGGATTTATCTAGCATGGACGTCTCCTGCTATGAACACACCATAACTCAGAGTTTTTTTCTATTTCACCACAGTGGCCTCAGTATCCACAATTATGTAAGAAAACGAATGAGAAATCTCTTGTTGGTCTCTCATGGTTGCTGGATCTGCGGACACTTGACGAAGATGAAAGAACCCCTTCATTTCTTATCTCCCTGATCTCCACTGAGTGATAAATATCTGTGCCACAGGAAAGGGTCCTTCACTTCTCTCTCTCTCTCTCTCTCTCTCTCTCTCTCTCTCTCTGTCTCTCTCTCTCTTTTTAATCAAGCACATCTGACACTAACTCTTCTTTTCTGTCAGACACTTCACAGCCTTGTACTTTGGGTATCTAAATTTGGCCATCCCTCAGCAATCTCCCAGAAGGGTGCTTTATTTTCACATCAGTGGTGATGTAGACATTTCCTAAGAGGCGAGTGAGTGGGAGCTGCCATGTGGAGTGTGTGGACAAAGAGGATGTGACCCTGGAACATTCTTTTACACCACCATTGCCTTGTTGCCCTCATAATGTGATCTTATGTCCATCACTTTTGCTCAGCTAAGAAAGAAATCGAGTCCTCAGAAATTCAATGCAGAGTCATAAGATCAAAAATGGTCAAATCAGGCCACTTACCCATACTTACTGGTAGTCATCCCAGTCCCATACCAACTATGAAGAGGAAAATTTTCCCTGCCTTTAATTCTTCTATGTATAGAATTTAGCATTTCCAATCAAAAGCCTGGACCACAACTCTATACCTAAAAGTAACAAGCAACCTCAGAGCCAGCTTGTGTCTTGCATAAATTCAGCTGCCATTTCTATGGTCACCTTGATGTTCATTTTTTATGTTTTAACTTGGCAAACCACATGGTGGAAATGCATAGGTACATTCTAAAGGTTTACTTTTAAGTATAGATGGGGTGGATAATCGTGAGTGCAAAGGGAGACTTTGATGACAAAACAATTCTTTATTACAATTGTGGTGGTGATGGTTTCCTGAATCTAGCTCTCCTGAGAGAAAATGGCACAGAACTACATACACACTGAACACACACTGAACACACACACACACACACACACACACACACACACACACACACACACACACACATACCTGCAAGTAAAATTGGTGGGATTCTGAGCTGGTCAATGGATTATACAAAATCAACTGCCTGCTCTGGCACTGCACTATTGTCATACAAGATGGAATGACTGGAGGAACTATATTAAGATACAGAAAACCTTCTACAGTTTGTTTGAAAATCCCTGTATCAAAAATTTAAGTGCTAAAAAAATAGTATGCATTGTATTTGTATTTGCATTTAAATAGTGAGCTGGATTGTTTGTAGGAGTGATTTGCAGCCCAACTTGATGAGAAGTGGCTCCGTCTTTCTAACATTAGAAAGTTGGTGATTTATAGGAGGAGTTTTCTATTTGAAGTCCACTCAGTGTTTTTCTGATGTTATCCAATACTGTATATCTTCAAAATCATGCTGAGTTCAAATCCAGGCTTGGATGGCTACAAGCTGTGAAACTTCAAAGAATTAGCCATGCTTCTCTGTATCTCAATTTCTTGGGCTGGGAGAATAAGCATTTCCCTGGCAAGTGCAAGGGCCTGAGTTCAATCCCCAGTTCCACCAAAAAAAAGAAAAGAAATACCAAAAAAATAAACTCATCAATTTATTTCATCTATAAAATGGATCCGTAGGTGTACTTGTCTGTATAGAGTTCTTACATACTACAAAGAACTTGTAGGTAGAATAACTTTAAAGTAATAATTATAACTATGTTTCCCTTTCACAACAACTCTTGTACCTTTTGAATCTTATTTACTTTTTCAGTTTCTTACCCTCAGAAGGCAACATAACATTTACACATGGATGTTTGATTTTTTCCACTTATGAGCATGTTCTCTAGTTGCATGTATTTACCTAAAGTAAGCCTCAAGTTCATCTTCCTTTCCAGCTGAGATGTACCCCATTGTATTCTATCTATTCCTTGGTTGAACCGGCATTTGGGTTGTTTCCAAGACTGAGCTATGATAAACTGCACTGCTATAAACATGAATGCATGCTGCAGTATGATGTTCTTAGTTCCTCTAGGAAAGTACCTAGCGGGAATAGCTGGCTCAGATGGAGTCTCTACTCAGAGTTTTCTGAGGAGTCGTCACACTGACTTCCACAGTGGTTGCACCAGTCTACACTCCCACCAGCAGTAGAGAAGGGTTCCTTCCTCCCAACAGACCAACAGGTTATTGGTTGAGTTCTTGATGATAACCATTCTTTCTGGGCTTATATAGGATCTCAGTGCTGTTTTAATTTGTATTTCTTGAAAGACCAATAATACTGAACATTTTTAAATATATTTATTTGCTGTTATTTGCCTGGTAAGTGTGTTTTCAGCTCAGATGCCCATGGAATGGGGATATTAAAGTATTCTTAAATAAATTTATGACTTAGAAGTATAAAAATACCCTAATAATGAATCAAATCTAAACCCTTATCAAGGGGAAATTTAAAGGAGACTGAAAATGTAAAAAAAAAAATAGCACAAAATAAAGTAGAAAATAAATAAATCACAAAAATTTCCACTCTGTGACTCCATTTACAAAAGATAAAAATATTTAATGATGTCATTGTTTAAACCCCAAACTGAGTAATGTGTTTGCTTTTGACGGGGGAAGAAATTGGCATGCAATCTGGTAGGAGCAGAGAGGGGGTTTCAAAGAAATGTTTTATATATTCTTTTTCTTAAAATGGGAAGCTGACATATGCATTTCTTTTGCTATTCCTTCTTTATAATTTACATACTTTAAAATATTCTTTTATATCTATTAAATACATAAAAATTTTAAATATGTTTGTAATGAATCTTTTAGAGAATCCCCTATTTATCTGTGGTGATAACAAACAGAAAGTCTTTTGATTTTACAATTGTTTTGTATTTCTTTGGGCAGCTTGAAATTGTGCCACTCAGCGTTATAAAATGCAGGGGAAAGGTTTTTGAGAAAGGTAACAAATCAGAAATGCAAAATGTCATCACAGATTAATTTATGAAAACGAAGTCTTCAATCTATGAGAACTCGGGGGCAAAACAAAACAGTAACTCACCAGGGGGCGGTGAGCCCTCCAGTGTGGCACTGGGCCATGTGTGACTATTTATCACTTCAGGTCTCCAATCTGAATGATATCAATCAAGCCGCCTGCCAGGCTGCCAACGGAATATAAATTGGCCTTTCTGGGCACCGGTAGGCCTCCTTCTGCCAAGTAATTTTATAGTTCTTTTGTTTTAAAGCACTTAGGATGGATTATAGAATTAGAGTACACACTTCAGAGCCATTTAGAAAAATCAATTCAAGCTATACTAAAGACAATGACAAGCTTTCCTTTCTTTCTAGTGACTGATCTTACCCTATAAAATAGTACCACAGAAGTCTAAATACCCATGCAGGGTGCATTTGAACAGTGAGATGGGACTGTGCATGCAGGTTACCTGACCTTGAGTTTGTACACTGTGAACCTGTCCATTTCTTCTAGCTATGCTCAGAATACCCAGAACCCTTTGGGAACCTCTGTTTGGAAACAGGTCCTCAAATATTTGCAAAGAGTTAGGGGTCTATTTCTTTTTAGAAAATCTAAAAGGTCTTTTGGAATCAATGTTCAGCAATAAAGTGAGCCTTCCAGAATAGAACCTCATGTGGCTCAAATACAGGGAAAACTTTGAGGAGAAATCATTCATCTGTACATGATTCTTGAAGTGTCACTAATACCAGTACCCAGGGGAAGGTAGGAAGCTAGACTGCAGACTACTTCTCCTTGGGAATGCTGCCACACACTAATTCTGGAAGAAAAGAGCAGTTACTAAACTCCGATAAATTTCAGCTAACTCCCCTGCAACAAAAATAATATATACTATTTCACTGGCATAGCTGCTATGCCAGTGAAATATATAGTGTTTAGCACATAAGAGCCAATAACTGGAAAATTAACCATATTAAAGGCATTACTAATTTTAATTCTTGGATCATAAATTTGGGCAGTATTGAAAAGTAAAGTGAGTATGAATTCACCTTGTCTGTGATGAACATGTGTGTGAATCTGTATCCATGTGAAGAGTACTAATATGAGCTTTAGAATCAGAGTCCTCTGAATATACATCATATGTTCTCTGTTTCCTAGAGAAGTGATTGACAATCACTTTGAGAAGAATTACTTAAAATCATAAAGACTCCTCAAGTGAAGAATGGGGTGACAGTAGTGTTTCTTGATTTGCATTAATCATCACAGAAGTGTTTAGCATTAGAGTTGTATTAGTAGTAAATTTTCAGCAAATGCCTAAAAGCAGAACAAGTATGGAAACCTAGGTTGGGACACGGTTCACTCTCTCATAGCTTTCTTGGGTGATGAAAGACAGATATGATATATTCTTCTCTCAGTCCTAACCGTGTGGGATTGACTCCCAGCCCTGCCACTGCTCCCAGCAGCACAACCTGTACTCTGTGGTCTCCTTGCTCTGTAAAGGACATTAGGCATTGAGGATCTGAGACTTATAAAGTACTGAAAGTACACTTACATAGAATGAATATAACATCACAAATATGACATCAGGTTCCTGACATTTTATTAATGTTTTTGACATTTTATTAATGCCAGGATATATTTGGCTTTGAAATCATTTGATTGTCGGAGAATCAAGTGTATGTAATTTTCAGAAAAACTTGTTTTCTTTGATAAATGTTACTGTTGTTGTTTTGCCCTAGATTTATTGAAGTATAACTGATAAAATTGTATATAATGATGGCATCCCAGGAAGATGTTTCAGTGGATACAATTCATGGTGAAAAGATTATCATGGTTAAAGTGTTCTGCACATCCATTATCACAAGCAGACCCTGTGTGTGCGTGTGTGTGCATGTGTGTGCATGTGTTTGTGTGTCTGTGTGTGTGACAGAGAGAGAGAGAGAGAGTTGAGAACATTTAGGCTCTATTCTCATAGGATATTCCATATATGCACAGCACAGCAGCTCCACACCCTATGCTGCATAATAAATTGCACAGCTTTCATCCCATCTCACTGAAGCTGTGTGTTCTCAGACTACAATCTCATGAGCCCTTCCTCCTGGCCACCACCATCACTCTGCTCTTTCTTATGATGGGCTACACTTCTTTATATTCTAGCTGTAAAAGAGACGTTGAGATATTCGTCTTTCTGTGCCTGACTGAGTCTCCTTAGCACAATGCCCCGCAGGCTTATCTGTACTGGCACATAGGATAGGGTTTACGGAAAGTGTTGGCAACAGGGCCAAGCAGGGACTTGGGTTTCCGATTATCTCTATCTCAGTTGCATAAACCTTCGTCTACACTGTTCATTTCATTAAAAGTATTTTAAATTAGAAAAAAGGGCTATAGGGAGCTCTAGTGAGAGCTCAGTGGACAAAGTGCCTGCACTTGCTTAGGCAAGTGCAGGGATGAGGGTTTGAGCCCCATTACTGCATGCTGCGCTGACCACACCCCCAGGCTGCTGAGCCAGTGACCAAGTCCAGGGATGATGGCACACGCCTGTAATCCCAGCCTTGGGGATGCTACAAACAGGAGGATCACTATGAGTCTGAGCTGCATGGTGAGACCCTGTACCAAATACATAAATTTAAATAAAAAAAAGAAAAAGGATTATAATAAATCAGTTTGTCTCTGTCTACTTTTTATATTTCAGATTGCCCTAGAGTGCTAAGTGCCAGGAATAAGTTAGGGGCAGGACTGATTCATGAGAGGTTGTGAAAGATAAGCAAACAAGGATAGCAAGGTGCTCAAGGTTGCCTAGGGTTCACTATCATTGTTCAAGGTTCATCTTTCACTTGAGGCTGCTGTGTGTGGTGAATTCCCTGGGTGAGTAGCTTGGTTCCCTCAGACTGGCCGAGGCTGTGCTCATGAAAGGGTTACTTTGCCTTTTGAGTTTTAGACTACGGGGGCCCCAGTCACTGTCACTATAACATTTGATTCCACACTTAGTGTACAATAGTCACCAAAATACTTTGCCTTCCAATGTTCTGGTGTGCATCAAATTCATTTTCCTTTCTAACCTTGTGCATTGTATTTACACAGAGAGCGCAGGATTGTTGATTAATACAACAAGAATCCTCAATGGATGTCTAATGGAACTAAAGACAAGACCTAACTTTCATCTGAAAGCTCAGTAAAACCCTTTGCATCACATTCATTCAGCTAGAGCCAAGTTACCCTGGTCTGTTTGCCTACTTCAGGAGGGGAGCAGCTTAAAAGCACTGGGACTTCAGATTGTTTCCAAGGGATTTCAACTACAAGATTTCTAATTGAAAAGATGAACTCTGCTTTTGGGGTTTCCCCTGTTTTCATGAGTTTGTTATAAAAAATGGTGCTCTTTCTCAAATGTAGCTCAAAATCTAGAATAGATACTGGTAACTTTCTTATGGAATTTGTAAGAATTATTTTTCCATATAAGAAGCAATGGTAAGCTTGTCTTGTTCCCCAAATTTATGCCATGATTATATTTGTGAATTAGGTTTATCCAATTAGATTTGTGGACACATAAAAAAATGATTGTTATAAAAACTTTGCAAATAACTCCATTACTAAGAAAAGTGAAGAAATTTAATGGAGGCTAGGATAGTTTGGCACATTTTGCCAATCTAAATGTGCCTTAATTTCCCACAAAATCATCATCCTAAAGATGTCCTAATGATTCATTAAAATATGCATTATATTTTCTAATAGAAACTTTCAGAATTCTCAGAGGTTAATTGAAATAAATTTCAGTAAAATTCATTTCAGTTTTTACAAAGATATCCAGCTATATTTCAATTGAATGACTAGTCAAAAACATAAGAAGGCTTTCCTTTGAAAATAAGCAGTGCAATATTACAACTTTACCAACCATCTACAGAAATACTAATACAATTACATTTCTTTCATTAGGTTAGTTGAGCTCTACCAAATTAATGTATATTTGTGAAGTTACAATAAATCCTAACTTGAGGTTAAAATGCTAAAGAAAAAAGTGTGAAGATGGAAAGGGGAGGTTAGAGACGAAGAATTCCCCAATGTTTAGAAGTGTGAAAGTTAGGGTCAGCTGATCCCTGGTCTGCTGTGTCTTTTCTGCCCCAGGGGAAAAGACACTCTGAGATGGGGAATGAGACTGGGCCTGGAGGGGAGCGCCTATAATCCCAGCAGTTGGGAGGCTGAAAAACAGGAAAGATCACTACAAGTCTGACTGTGTAGTGAGACCCTGTAGACTCTGTACTAAATACAGAAAAATAAATAAATAGATAAATATTTTAAAATGTATGAAAAGTATAGTGAGTAATTTTAGACAATGCAAAATTTCAAGGGTAACCAATTTAAGAGAGATGTAACAGTAGAGAAAGACACAAGGAAATGAATAAAAGAAAAAATATTATTAATCTCAAAGGCAGAATGGGTAAATAACCATAGAAATAGCCATAGAAATGGCAAGTCAAAGAGTAAAGTACATGTGGGAAGTAGAAAGTAGATTTTAAGACAAACAGGATTAAATGAGAGGCCTTAATTGCTCACTTAATACTTCAGGAAATAATAGGGAAAAATCCAGAACAATAAATATAGTTGCCCTATCTGTTCTTACACAGTTCATATTTACATTTGATCATGCTAGAAAGTTCTACTTGACGGCACTGTGTAAGAATGGAGTTTCTCACATAATCTGTACCAGAAGTTTACACAAAAATGTTCATAGCAAAGTCAACCAACTCCACAAGCAGATAACTTCAAACATCCATCTGTAGCACAGCTTGATTATTGCAAATGAGTAAGATAATGCAATACCACCTAATTGTGAAAATGTTAAGATAATTAGGTATAATTATCAACATGAATACCTCTAAGGACAATGCTAACCTAAAAATCTCAGTGTAAAAAAAAAAATATATATATATAGTGTATTACAGTTTTTATAAATTATGGCACCTAGAAGATGATTTAGTCATATACTATCATCATGTCGAATACAAAATCCAGGATAGATTCTAGTCCAGGTGAAGGAAAGGTGCTCAAAAATAAAAATTGTATTAGATAAGGACCCTATCAATATGAATGCTTTTCTTACTTACCCTGTGTTGTGTGTACAAGGTATGTATTTTTCCTTCTGTTTTATGCCCATTATGAATACTTTCGTAAGTGTTAAATATTTTATTATACAATATTGATACAAGTTTTATTTTTCTTTTCTGGTGGTTATGCTTGTATATATTTCCAGTTACTTTGGTTTGATTTTTTTCAGATAGTCTTCATAATATAAATGTTATAGAAAAATTTTTGTATTTCTGAATATTGTAATATTTTTATATTTCAGAACAATATATCAACCATCATTAATCAACTACTCTTGGTTTGAAAATCTGTAACATATGTACTGTTATATATTTCTTTGTTTATTTCTTTGATTTTTGTTCTCGCTTTGCTTTTACTTTTCAAAATAAAGTTCAAAGTTATCAGAGTATTTAAATTTTAAAAAATGTTTGAAGTTATCAGATTATTTATAATAACTGGAATTTTTAGGTAGTCAACCAACTTACATGGTTCATGTTCTAAAATAAGAAATTGCATTTGTAATTCAGTGGTGAGAACTGCATTCAGGTGTACTGTTCTCTAGATACAGTTAGACCTGAGCTACAGCTTCTTTATTTTAAATATTCCTTTGTCCCTTTGATCCAGGGTTTTCTTTCATGTGTCACTGTTGTAATTTTTAGAAATCATCTATGCTTTTCTTATGAAATCAACTCAGTGACTTTGCCTCTCTTGTGTGTTTATTTTTGAATAAAAGAAATCCACAAAGCTGATGAGTTAGCTATCACTTAAAGCTTTGAGAACTTCACTATCATGAACTCTAATTCCAGAAGGGTTTTAGAAAGTGTTCTTGATGTACTTTAAGATGTTCTATATGTATGTTTAAATATTCCATTTTTCAAACTGGTCTTGGTTTGTCAATTTAGATTGTTAGATTATTAAGCAAAACTCCATTTGGAAGAAATTGTCACATCTGTAGCACATAGATGTAGTTTTCTATTTTCCAAGTTGACTTCCAGCATCCTCTGGCTGGGGACAAACAGCAATAATATTTCTAGTGACCTATAGCAAATTGTGTGGTAAGAGAAAGGAGGTGTAAAAGGCCATGTGAAAAGATAAATTGTTATTCCTGACACAAAATTTATGCAAAAAGAGTAAATAGTGAAAGAAGAAAATAAACTCACATGCTGGGGTTGGGCTGTGACAAGGGTTTTAGGGTAAATCCTGAGGGGATTACACTGACCTTGTCAGATACAAAAGCTACATTTCTTCTTATAGAGGTCTTGCTTTATCTTGGTATCAACCATCCAGCAGAAAAGTATAAAAATGAGGTATAAAAAGTAAGGCCATATTAACATGCTGAGCTGTAAAAAGCTCAACTCTACATCTTCCGACATTGCCAGTCTGATGGATAACTCACTACTATTGTGGACTACAGGACTATATTAGATTATTTTGCTGAATCATACACCTACAATACTTAAACTGCAAAAGAATACCCATCTCTGATAAAACTAAACAAAAAAGGGGGAAATAAATGAAGGACCATTTTGTATCTGTATATACAAAACAGTTAGGATAGATACATAGCTACTTTCTCTTAATTCAATGAGAGGAAAGATTTTTACTAATAATGTTTGGACAAGATATCATGTCTGCATCCTGTAAATATGAATAACTACTATGAAGAAAACAATATGCAATGCATTGATTATTATAACTATCTTACTAACCTGTTTTGAAACTGTCTTATTGCTATTTGTTTCTCAATAAAATTAATTCAAAAAAGAAAAAGAAACACAATTACAATTCTGAGCTGAGGTAGTTTCCATGCTACTTGGCACTGTGTCCATGAGTGGAAGTCTGGTGCAGAATTCCCGACAGGGAAAGTTAGAGCAATTCTTTGAAATGAAATTTAAGGTTTGTGCTTCAATTTGGCTTGGTAAGCATCCTGCCTGGACAGAAATCTTGTTGATCAGGACTCAACAAAAATGCTTTAATTTCATTTAAAATAAGAAAATAAATCACTTTTAAGGTGAAACATTACATTTGTTTTACCAGTTACAATATAACATATATATATGCACACACATAGTAGCAGCCTTGGGAATCATAAAGTGACCCTTAAAAGAGTCTCATTTTCTTTATATAAAGAGTCGTGCTGTGGCTGAGGGAGTCTGGGGATTAGACTCCCTCATACATCATACTCACAGTTCTCATAGGTAAATATTTTAACGACTGTTTTCATAAGTCACATCTAAAAGAGGGCCACACATCCATGGAGGTGAACTGTGGCTCTGATTCCTTTCTAGTCTAAGCCAAGCACAAAAGCATAGACGAATCTAAAGAGCCTCTCCTAGGCCTGGAGGGAGAAAACTGTCACTAATTATGTCCCTGACCCTGGGCATCCACTCACATCTGTGAGCCGTGCCTGACCTTTCTCCAAGGCCCCTGAGGAAGACTGGTTAGGTGGCCCTTGTGGCAATCGCTGAGGCCCACTCACTCCTAATAGGGCCATTGTGCAGTTAATACCTTGGCTCCTGTGTTCAGCTTGATGTCTTGTATCATTTGTCTTTGTTGAAGAATATTTACTTAATTTGTGATTATTATCTATACTCCTACAAAGAGTTTATGACATTTTGAGGGGAAAGAAGTCTCCATCCTTCAGCTTATCCACTGAGGAAAACTGAAGTTCAGGGTGAATAACATTTTAAAATCAACCAAACTCATCCACTCCAGACTGTCTTTAACCATCAGCTTTGCTATATTTATTTCAGCAACTTTAAGTCTCTGGGATAACATGAACTAAAAGACACTCTAACAGATCTTATTGTCTCCCTTTGGTTTTTGATAGAAGCTAGGAAATATGACAGATTAAACCTTTGTGAAAGTTTTCACCAGGATTTTTTTAAATACAAAAACTATAATTTGTGTTATCAAATATTCACCGCTACATGATCTGCCAAATTAAAACTCAGAAGCATAAAATAACAGACAATTATTTGATTTTCAACTGCACTGGGCAGGTCAGGGTGGCAAGGATTGTATCTGGGCTTGATCATGCATCTGTGGTCTGCTCATGGAGTTGCCCAGCCTTGAGTGTGCTCACAGAAGCCTGACTTTTGGCTCCGTCTCAGCTGCAGTGGACCACAAGTCCCTTAACCACACCTGTTTACACAGTAACTTCAAATTCCTGGAGCAGCAGAGGAGGAAAAGCTTCACGGTGAAAACTGCAAGTCTCTCTTCACATCCTGTTTGCTACTGGCAAGTTCCAGGGCCACAGCAGACTAATCTATCTGTGGATTTTATGAGCACACAGATGACACCCAGCATCAACAAATTGAAGGCTGGTGTTGCAACAAACAGTATCATGTTTTCCAACAAATTCCCCTTTCTGCTCAGCAGTGGTACTGCTTAGCCTTCCCAGAATGTGGGGCAGGGTGGAACTCCTCGGAGAAGCTCAGTCTTACTTTCCCATTGTCCATGCTTCTTCTTGATCATTCCATGTAGAAAATCAGAAAAATCTAAAGTTCTAGAACACACATAGAGAAATAGTGTTCATTGCATTTTCTTAAATTCCTCTTTTTTATGTTTGGATGTGTGATTGTTTAGCAAAAACCTTAAGTCATTGATCTCCACTGAATATATGTGATGATTATGGAGTAAACACATTGCTTGAAGTAGGCTTTGGATGGGAACTCAGTGAACAGCAGCTATAGCTGGTAAAGGTCGTGCCTACCTCCCACTGTGATAGGGGTTGCAGTATGGATTGAGTGAGTCTCAAGTATGTAGTGACTCTTCTCCGGTCCTCAGCAACAGTAGCAGCCCAAGGCTTGTGATTTTAGAGCAAAGAACTTCACATTAATTGCCTAAAAGCCTGGCAAGCACAAGGACCCAGATTTGATCCCTGGTATCACATTCCAGCTGACCTTGTGCACCAAATTGGCCACTGAAACTGGGTGTGGTGGTGCATTCTTGTAATCCCAGTGGAGTCTGAGCTGTATACAAGACTTGTACCAAATGCATAAATAAATGATTAAAATATAAATAAGGAATAAATTATTATTATTATTAATTTATTTAGTACAGGGTCTCACTATACAGATCGGACTTGTAGTAATCCTCCTAAGTGCTGTGATTACAGGCGCATGCTACCACGCCCAGTCTGAATCATGCCCCGCGGGTCGGTGCCAGCACCGCACACTGGGGATTGAACCCCAGTTGCTGTGCCTACCTAAGTAGGCACTTTAGTCCGCTGAGCTCACTGGCTGTCCCTAAACAAATTATTTTAGCATGGTAATTTTCTCTTACTTAATCAGTACAGGGTCTCACTATGTAGCTTGGACTCTAGTGATACTGTCTCAGCCTCCCCCACGCTGAGATTACAGGGATGCACCACCATGCCTGGTTTGGGTGGCCAGCACTGCATGCCTGGAGTTCTGGGCCTTTCACACCTTGTGGTACTGGGGATCAAACCTAGGTCTTACCAGGCAGGTGCTTAGACCACAGAGCTATCTCACCAGCCCCAACAAAATATAATTTCAAGATAAACATATATGGTGAAAAGAAAAGTTACGGCATGCTGTACATATTTGCAAATGTCTGTAATGTGTGCCTTATGGGAAGGGCCCTGGCTCCTCTAATCCAGGTCTGCAGTGAATCTATTTTGATGCCACATGCTGTAGCAGCTTTGGGTAATTCCAGTCTTCACTTGTGAGTGAATGAGAGTCTAAAAGGCAAAAGCTGATCACTGTGTGAAACTGATGCCAGAGCCTGAGGAGCTATTTGCCACGAGGGTGCTCAGAGCCACGCTTTGAGACCTCGTCAGGAATTGTGGAGCTTGCAGGTGCTCAACCTGCCCTAGCACCATGCTCCCGTAGGCTCATCAGGCACCCACCTGGGTCCAGCTGGTCTTGAACAGTGAAAATAGCAATGATTACGTAGATGTGTGACTTTTACAGTGTCACCCATTCCTAAAAATACAGAGAGAGATGGAGGTGGGAAGATGTGAATGATTTAAAGGTTTAAAGCAAAGTTTCATTTAGAATTCTATATGATAAATCATTTTTATGTAATTATTCATATCAGTGTGCAGAAATAATGACTTTCTTCGTAGCTCTTATTCACTAAGTGGCATAGCTAGAATAAGAATTTAATTTGTCTGGTTCACCAAGCAAGGGCTCATTCACTCCTTTCATGTTTCCCTTTGTGGGAGGGCTGTCAACCCATCATTCAGATCCAGTGCATTTGCTGGCCCTAGCCTTAATTGTTACATAAAAGAGGTATAGTTGCTCTCCAAGTCTATTTTCTAGTATATGAAGAAGGAGCAACAGAGACTGAGTGGTATAGATTATGAGACCTTCAGCAACTCCGGAGAGAAATTCACAGAGAAACAATCTTAGTCTCTCTTTTTTTCAAATTAATAGGACAGTTTCAATAATTACTACATTGCCTATTATTTTCTTAGCGGTTATTTGTTGTACAAGATGCAGACATGATATTCTATTTACAAACACTATTAGAACAGATCCCTCTATTCACTGAATTAAGAGAATGTAGCTGTGTATGTATCTTAACTAATTTGGATCTACAGATACGAAATGGTCACTCATTTGTATCCCCTTTTTTTGTTTGGTTTTTGTCAATTAAATATTATAGATGTGTGAATTCAGCAAAATATTCCAAAATAGTCCAGTATTCCATAATAGCATTGGGATTTCCATATGTCTGGCAATGTCAGAAGTTGCTGACTTGAGTCTTTCACAGCTCAGCATAATAATAGGACTTTACTTCTTATACTTTGGTTTTATACTTTTCTGCTGAATGGTTAAGACCAAGATAAAGCAAGGCCCATGAAACAAGAATTGTAGCTTTTGTATCTGATTAAGGTTAGCCAAATCCCCTCAGGATTTGTCTTGAGACCCTGTACCGCAGTTTGTAGGTCCTTTGTGTCAGCCATATGGATGAGTCATGGCCATGGCTTGACCAATTTGTTCTCTGTGAAAGTCTGGGAGAATGTTTTCTCTCCATGTGACCCTCCTTAGGTACACTCTACATCATCAATCACTTTCCTTTTTGGCCCCATAATCTCCTTGATAAGAAAATTTGGGACACAACGGAGTTGCATGATGTTATGCTATAGGTTCTCCTATCTCCTGAGCTTTTTTAAAAATTTTATTTAGTTTTTATTTTATTGAAGTACAAATATCAATGAGACAGTTTTAAGACACCTTAACAGGACAGATTTGATAAATTGATACATTGCAAACTCTTTTCATAATGTTTTGGTATCGTACAAGGTGCATACATGATATTATACTTACAGACATTATTATAGCAGATGTCTCTTATCAGTAAATTAAGAGAGTGTAGCTGTTTACGTATCTTACTTTTTATACCTGAATTATATCAAAGATTCAATAATTAATACTTTCTAACTTGTTACTTTCCTAGTGGTTGTCCATAGTACTAGAAGCCAACATAATATCCTGTCCAACCACCATTAATGCAAATCTTGCCTCTCATACAATTATGTAGAAGCATGGTGTATCTGTCACAACTGTACTGTCCATACACACACATTATGATTCTTCCTTTCTATACCTGTTCCTTTGTCTACACCTGTCAAAAAGGGCACTCCAATGTTATTCAACCAATTTAGGTGGCTGAACTCGATGACACAATCCAACACAGTCCAGCATTCCACAACAATAGTCAGTTATCTGAAAAAGTTGTCGACCGTAGCCATTTACAGCTCAACTTATTATTATGGCCCCACGTTGTACACCTAATTTTATACTTTTCTGCTGGATGGTTAAGACCCAGATAGAGCAAGACCTATATACCAAAACATGTAGTTTTTGTTTCTGATGAGGTCAGTGAGTCTTAATTGACCTTGAAAGGCTAGAGCCAAAATATTGGCTGTCCTTGTAGCCCTCCTTCTTCTCTAGATTTTTATTTGCAAACTTAGGTTGTTAACCCACCAGAAGAGAAGCTTATTGTTATCATTGTATGATCTAGACTGTTGAGCTTAGTCTCACTATCTGTCTGAATATCAAACATCTTAGGCTTAACATGGAACAGGTATTTTTCATGGAACAACTATTTATATGTTCAGCTTTAAGTGCTTACAAAATATAACATAAAAATTTAAAGAACTGAAATATATTTTAAAAATAGGAATAAACAATTATATATGTTTACACATAAGTTTAGAAATCTAACCATAAGCAGCATTGTAGCAGGACCGTCCCACAACACTGCTTTCTGTCTCTGAACCACGTGGTTGAGTTACAACTTTCTGGTCAAGTTGGAATTTCATGTAGGTCATCAGAAAAATGTTAAAGAAATGTCCCAGCTGGCAAGACAGGTAGCTCAGCAGATTAAAGCACATGCTTAAGCAGATGCAAGGACTGGATTTTGATCCCTGGCATGCTGTGCCAGCTCTTCCCCCGCAACACACTGACATGGCAATTGAGAACAAGCATGGTGGTGCACACTTGTGATCCCAGTGCTGGGGAGGCTGAAAACAGGGTATTCACTATGAGTCCGATCTGTGTAGTGAGATCCTGAAGACCCTGTACTAAATGAAAAGAGAGAGAGAGAGAGACCCATCTAGGGCATGTGGCTTGTAGAATATAGTAATTCTCTACCAGGAAGGCATTCTAAATGCCTGAGATCAGAACAATTTTTTCTGCTCACTCCTTATCAGGACCGGTGCTTACAGGTCAAGCACTGTTTACAGACTTTACTTATAGATCTTTTGTTTTGCAGATCATTGGAATAGCTGAAAAGTTTCCTAGAAAAATGTAATGGAAATCCTGTTTTAGAACACATACCTTTGTGTTTACTTCAGCATCACATATACTGATCTGTACTTGTATTATTATTATTACTAGTATTCCTATGTACTATGCCTATCTTCTTCTAGACACTTTGAAAAGCAATGTATCTAATTATGTTAAGAATTTTTCAAAATAGGGTGTATATTTTCTCGGGTAAAGATGGAAAAGTGAATCTTGGAGATGTGAAGCAGTAAGCATGGTCCTATAGTCAGTTATCCGGATCCAAGTTCCATGCTTAATCCATCCTCCATCCATACTCCTGAGAAAGAATCACTGGTAGAGAAATGGGTACAGTAGATGATCTATAGCCATGAAAGGTAGGCTAGAAATTTCCCTACAGTTTGTAGTGATGAAGGCTTCATGCGTGCTGAACAATAGCTGTAGGGTACTTTAGAGCTACTGGAAATTTTCTAGAGCATCACACAATAGCCCTGTAAGTAATTTGATGGGTACTTACAAATCAATGAAGGATGGTCATAGTGAAAAAAAAAAAAATAAGGCTGTTGGTCTTATGGATTAGAAACAGAAGTATTAAAGTTTCTATTTATGGAGAAAAAGATTTCTCCCAGTGTGTGGAAGAGCTATACAAAATACTCAGAAACAGAAGGGAAGTTTGGGAGAGGTAAAGAAGTCCCCTGATGGTCATTTGGCAGCAGGAATTAAAGTTAACAATGATTTGGAAAGAAATAAAATGGACACCTATTATTTTCAAAAGCCTTCTAATATAGGGTTTTTATTACTGGAAATGACTACTATGCTAACTCCTCCAAAGCAATTCTCTTCTCTCTTAGATTTCTTTTTTGCTTGTGTTTTTGTTGTAATTCTTTGGGCCAAGTGAAAATCATCTGAGAAATGGAGATTGAAATAGAGACAAAAGCCAATGTTCTGCACATCAAAGTAGCTGAGCATAAACTTCATCACGAGGGAGAAAACTAAGCAACAACAATGATTTTCAGATGGCATATATATATATATATATATATATATATATATATATATAATAGTGTCTTTTAGTGTACAGAATTGCACATTCACCATGACAACTAATTTTAGAACATTTCTTAATTTAATCTTGTAAAAAACTGATACACAGAAGTACAAACTTTGTACATAGTTATGGGGCATCTTGTGATGCTCTTGGAAATTGTCCATTAGCTCTGAAGTAGCCTGTAGCTATTTTTCATCACCCACGAATCTTCCATCAACAGAAACGCTAGGAAAACTCCCTGTTTAATTTTTCTTGCTATATATCATCTACCTGTTTTGTCAAGTTATGTAAAAAATTTGAGGTCTTTTGTTCCCTTGTCCTTTTTATTCTTTTAAATTTATTTTAAAAGTGTAAAAATAATAGATAAGAAACTGAGCGTGGTGGTGTTCACTTTTAATCCCAGCTCTTGGGAGGCTGTAAACAAGCAGATCACTATGAGTCCAATCTAGTCTGAACACCCATGTAGACCCTTCCATAAAATAAAATAAAAAAAATCACAATTATCTAAGTGTGATTCACTGAAACTTTTTAGGGTCCCCTGGCTTGTAAAACACTTAAAATGCTTAGAAAACTACATGTTCTTTTATAAGAAATAAATCTTGACTGGAGATTTATCTCAGTAATAGAGTAAAAGCCTGACATTTAAAAGGTGTTACATTTATCCCCAGGAGAGAGACCAATGGTCAATCACAAATTGCTATTAAACTAAATGTAATAAATATATGTAGGTGGCATAATGACCAACATGAAACATATTTTTGAATATATTTGTTATTTTAAGCTCTTCTTACTTTTGTTGTCCTGCTTCCCAGTCCTTGTACCATCTCAATGTGCTGTTTTAGATAATATTTGCTGCCACTCTCCTAGCTTAACTTCTCAGCTTTCTTTGAAACTCTGAGTCCACTGTCTCTTTGTCTCTGCTGTCTTCACTCTGGCTCATCTTTCCAGCCTGTGAGATGATTTATTTCGCAGTGATGCACTGATCAGCACTGCCCCAAATGCTCCAAGTCCCTTGGAGAAAACCAGCTCTGTTGCACCCAAAATCAGTCCAGTGACAAAACAAAACGAAGTGCTTGCTTTTCCTCCACCAAGTCTATGTACACAGAGGTCATTTGTAAAGCTAGACAGTCCATTCACCTTATTAACGATGTGTTTAGTCACAATATTTCTTCCATGCTCATCTTGTAAAACTAAATGGAATTTTCCTCCTTTTCCCCAATCATTGATTGTACAGTTTATTTAATTTGAATCACATTTCTTTCAGGGAGATACTCTGGTTGGAGCTCCATAGCTTCCTGTATAATTACAAGCACCTCTCCCTTTTTTCATCACAACAGCCTCAGTCATGATCAAATGCCCTTTGCCTGGTGCTTGTCTGCTTGCCTTCCATAAAGACAAGATGAGCAGTTTTCAGACACATAGCTAAGATTGTTGAAGTCTTCCTTTCTTAATTCTGATTGAATGTTTGAGCAGGGTGTGCTGGGAAAGGGCTTAAAGTGTATATCTTATTTGGAATGAAAACTAACAGAATCTCTAATTCAGAACTGATAACTGTTCCATTTCTGCCTAGGTGAACAAATGCAGAAGACTTCAAAGAGCCTTTGGTACTGCGGGAGAAAATGACCTCATTTTGCGGGGTCAGTTTCCCCACAAAGCAAGCACCAGGCGTAAACTTGGAGAAAGCAAAGAGAAACATTAATGAGCAAGCCTGGAGCTCACATGCTGCTGATTGGGATATCCTTTGGTATCAATTTAATTGCTCACATCTGGTATGCTGCCGGATCCCACAAGCCTTGGCAAATTAAATAAAGATGATGATTTAGTTTAATCACAAATAACAAAATATGGAAATAATCAAGGAAAGATTCGTGACAGGGCAAAAGGCAAAAGCACTAGAGAAGTAGGAAAGACTAATATCTGAGTGTTCTATGAGAACTGAAACACTCCTGAAATGTAAACTTTGACTGTATAATCAACTTCATTTTAAGAAGTGATCAAATCTACAAAGATGGGCAAGCAACAGCCAGCCTGAACATTAAAGCAAGCTTGGAGATATTTTGCCTCTGAAAATATTCTGTCCCAAACATCAGTAAGCTTCAGTTTCTCAGGGCCTTAGGTGACGTTTTGAGAAGTGTAAGAGGTCTCCACCATGTAGATGAGTGGCTGTAGGTAACACATTCGTACACCACGCTATTGAGCCATGTTATCTCTTACCCAGGCATAAATCATTCCTATCACTACAGATTATCTTTAAAACACCAATAAACCAGACAACAAATCTTCAGCAGAATTTTGTTCCCTCCCTCTCATCTCACCAATCTGCCTTATAATCAATCTCATCCAAATGAAATTCTTCTATGCAATAACTTCTTAAAGTTAACAAGACATTTTCATCTCCACATTGTGCCCAAAACATTGAGGCCAAACTGAGTATCATACCCTGTGACTGGTGATAGTGATTAACAAGTGAAATCAATAGAAACTTCCATGTTTTGAGAAGCTCATGTAGTAGTAATATACCCATGAGTAAGGAAAATGTAATTTGTTGTTTATTATCTATACAGTAGCTGCTAAAGATGAGTCCCTTTTCTGAGCTTTGAAGATAGTATAGTGATGTTCCAGCATTAGGAACAGGAAAACAACACAACTAGATAGTTAAATCATCTTGTATACTGCAGATGACCAGTGCTGGGAAAAATGATGACACAGGAAAGAAGAATGAAAATGCTAGCATGAATGGGATGAAATTTTACATAGCTGAGGAAAGCTTCCTTCAGCTGCTGAAATGTACACAAATATTCAAGAGCAAAGAGGAAAAAGATTAATTCAGGAATAGATCAGCCTATGGAAGGGCTTTGTGCAGGATTATGTTGGAAACATCCTAGGATTAAAAGGGCTCCAATGTTGATGGACCCCATCAAAAAGGGCCTCGAGAAGAGGAGACTCCTTCCAGTTAAATAGGAAGGATATTACATACAATTTAAGCACAAGTGCTGGAGGACTGGCTATTACTCTGAGTGAAATTGTGACTTGTGAAAGGGCCTTGAGCCAAAGGATGTCAGACCTAGGTTTTAGTTGCTTCATTCTTCCTATTGTATAGTGAACAGACTGCAAAAAATTTGCATGCAAACAGGGAGCTCAGTTAGGAGGCTTTGCAATAGTTCTGGTGGTGGCTTACATGAGACCCTGTGATAAGACCAGTGCAAATAGAGAATTCTGGGAACATTTTCTAGGCCAAACAAAGAGACCTTCCAGATAGAATAAGGACAGAGTAGGGAGAAGGGGTGCTAGAGAAGGACAGAGAGAGAGAGAGAGAGAGAGAGAGAGAGAGAGACTGAGAGGCCAAGAGATTGAGAGACAGAGAGAGACACAGAGAGAGACACACACACACACAGACAGAAAAGATTTGAGAAAGACTAAATGCTTTGCCCCACACAACTTTAAGAACTAAGTTCTCATTCAGTGGCATGGGGAGATGCCAACATAAATGGGAAAAAGGAAGAGAGAGACAAGTTCTCTTGAGATACAGTTGTCTTCAACTTGCTAACCAACTAACTTAAGAAAGATCACAATAGTAAAAAGAAGTCAGAGAGCAGAAAACAAGTAAACTTTGGGGGTCAGAAAAAAAAAGTGTACACTGTGTAGTGTCTTAGTGATAGTCATTGGAAGCAAATTTCATTCTTAACTGAGGGCCATAAACTTCCTGTTATTTTTACCACCTCAGCTTCTACATTTCATTCCCCATTTCACATTCAAGTCAGTCTCTTCGTAAAGCCACACATACCATCTTTTCTTTTTACTTTTTTTTTTATAGAACTCCTCCTTACTTTTCACTCCTACAGCACACAACCCAGAAACTGAGCTAAATTCTCCTTTGCTGCCATTCAGTTTCTTAGCTAGTGTCTTCGCTGCTGGTTTCTCATACCCAGCATTACCTTCTGACTCAAGGTAGATTGTTGAAAGCCAAAGGAAATATTCGGCAACTTTTGCTGGCTTCTTGAGGTCGCTCTGTGGTCACCTTGCCCTAGATTTGCTTTACACTAGGCGTGTTGAATGTATAAAAATGGAAAGAAAACCAAGGAGGATGCAACTTCCTTGGACGATCACACCTGCTCTCATCCTCTCCC
Source organism: Ctenomys sociabilis (assembly GCA_004027165.1). Taxonomy (NCBI): domain Eukaryota; kingdom Metazoa; phylum Chordata; class Mammalia; order Rodentia; family Ctenomyidae; genus Ctenomys; species Ctenomys sociabilis. The sequence goes on along the minus strand of PVKA01007420.1, from coordinate 11,756 downwards.
TGCCACGCTTTGGGTGGTCCCTCAGCTGCCACCTCTGCCAGTGTCAGGGGCTATGCACTATGCAGTTGTCTATTCTAAGGTAGCAGCTGCAGACCCAGAGGTTCCAAGTGGTCCTGTGACCATGTCGTCTTACCTCCATATCCTAGACAGCCCTTTTCCAGGTCTGCCCAACAGCAGGTCTGTATGGAGGGAGACAGTGCACCTTCTCAGTGGCTGGTGCTCATTAGCTTTGCGCCATCTCCAGTGAAGCAAGTGGTGTCCAGATAACATTGCCTATGAGACGCTTTTGTAGATCTGATCATATATTCTTCCAAACTGTAATTTCTGCGGTTGTTCGTATCATTCAAGAGTTGTTGCAAGTGTTCTGTACCTAATCCCCAACATTAAAATAGGATAGATTAGGATGCAATTTGCACTAGACCTCAAAAAGAGAAGAATTTACAAAGGTGTCTTTAGCCTTTGCTTTGATTTAGGACTAGCATGCCCCCCACACCCTGGCCCCCCATGTTCCTTAGAGTTAGAGCATTTGGAGGATGATTGGATCATGGTGGCACTGATGTCATTGGCAGATTTTTGTGGTCCACTACCTGCAACATATGAATATGAAAATGGAGATACTTCAACAAAACAGAATATATCATTTATCTTGACCAGACATTCTCCTGATAGTCAGAAGTATTTTTCTCAAAATGTGGAAGGAACATTCACCTTCAGTGAAGAACTCTTTTTTCTAATTATTTTTTAATGTTGTGGTTTTTTTATTTGGAACAGGGTCCCACTACACAGCTTGGAATCACAGTGAACCTCCTGTGTCAGCCTCCCTAGTGCTGGGATTACAGACATGTGCCACCATGCCCCGTTTCAGTGACTGGCACAGCATGCCTGGTTCCAGGGCAGGCACAGTATGCAGCACTGGGGATCAAACCTGGGTCCTTGTGCTTGGCAGGCAGGAGCTTAGACTGCTGAAATATCCGCCCAGCTCTGGTGAAGTATTTCTTAAAGGTACCAGTATGAACCCTTTCCCCTCAATTTTTATGACATTTTATCACTAAATATTTGGTTGGTGACCACAAGCAAGTATAGAACTTATGTACCTCCAAATTTCAATATAAAATCAGGATCTTTTTCTCAATTAGAAACTGTAAATTGTTTCCAATGGCATTTTTAATTTTCTGATGATAGCATGATGGAATGTACATATTCATAACATTGTACAAAGGATTGTGTAAAGTTCCATTGTGGAATATTTTCCAGTAGTTGGTGAAAGTAGTAGAGCAAAGGCACTTCTCACCGGTGGGAAGGGCATGCAAATGCACTCCTGCAGCCAACAGCCTGTACACTTAACCCTATTTTAACATTGTTAAAACAGTAGTGATGGAACACTAGTAGCATCTACTAAGATCATACCCTGTGCTGGCTCCTGATTTAAAAGATATAGAAGCCTGTTCTTAGTTATTTACTCATATAATATAAATCAATAGTTACTTGGTGTCTATGTATTAGTTACTTTTTCATCCCTCTGACAAAAGGCCTGACTCATGTAAAGTAGGGCAAGTTCATTTTGGCTAATGGTCTCCAAGGTTCAGTCAACAGCTGGCTTGGCCAACAGGTAGAGCGGAGAAAAGCTGCTCAGTGTGTGATGGCCACATTATAGCACAGAAGGGGAGAGCCAGAGTGGATGGAACCTGAAATGTGCTGTTCAAGCTTGTGCTGCTCAGGCTTATGCTGCCAGGACCCACCCAGGTATACCAGAAGTAGACTTCACCAACGGCAGAGTTCCTTCAGGTTAACATTTAAGCTGACAGTTCAGCCTACCCTTCAGAGACTTACTTACTAAGACTTTCCTATGTGCTATTCATATACGATCTCATTTGTTTCTAGCAATGCTCTCATGAGTGGGTATGACTGTTTCTATCTTTCACACTGAGATTTTTAAAATCATTGTGTGCTCAATATTGTAGTAGGCAATGGCACTTGCAGAATTCAAATCCAACTGGTGTGAACCAGAATCCATGTCCTTACTCACTATGCCAAACAGCTATTTGTTTAGCTGGGTGTGGCTTCTTACAATACTTAGAACCTTGATATTCAGCTACTGAGTTAGTCTTGTGAGATGGGACCAGAAAGCCCTTGTCCCGTTTATAGAATAGAAAACCAAGGATCAGTGCAATTAGCTTACCATACCAAAACCTCCCAAGAAGGAAGAGGCTAAAGCAGATTTTGGTTTTCTTGTGTGAAATTCTGTACATTTCCTGACATGTTATTGAGACTCTTTCTTTAAAAAAGTAATCTTCAAAGTTCTTAAATTCTTGTCAAACAAATGATTGTACATATGCTGAGCCTCCTTTGAAGGATTGCTGAAATTCTTTAATATATACCAAAAAATGATGGCACAAAATCTGCATAGAGAAAGAGAAGCTTGAATGTAGCTAGTATAACAGAAAAATTCTCAGATGAAACAGAAGAAAAATGAGTTCAGTAGCAGCAAGGACTTTGTGTTACCACAGAGCCTAATGCTATAATGTTGTAAGAAAAATAACCTATTTCTGAGAATTTTAAAAGGGGTCAATCGTTATGGGAAGAGATGGCTAAGACTGGCTGGATAAGTGAGATAGGAAAAGCTACTTGAAGCCCAGACTGTGCGGAAGTGAAAAGGAGAAGGGAGAAGCCTTCCTTCAGAGAGCAGGTGTCTGGAGTACTGAGCTTGTACAAGGTTGTGTGCACATACCCTCCCCAAGGTGTAATGAGACCATCCATGATGGTGCAAATTGTCGTCAGACTCCCCTTCCAGAGGAGTTGCAAGAGCTCTGTATGAAGCACTAAATGCAACAACTGCATGTGAAACAGATACCAACATTTTTTGGCGGGTAAAGGCTCCCAATGTGGGTCACGGGCCACAAACCTTACAACAGTGTGACAGTTAGCCTCTTGGTGTTCCACTTAAGTAGGCCTTTTCCTTTGCTCATCAAGCAGTGTTTCACATTCTGTTATTGGTGTCTGTTTGCATTTAGGGCAGTTGATTCATTATTAATGTAAAGAAGCAATCCAGAATTTCACGATTAATTTTAATGCAGATCTTCCTGCTGTAAATAATTGATGAGAATGAAGATCAGAGCTGCACGGAGTTGGGGAGCTGAAATTCTTCCTGTCAAGCCTTATCTTTGCTGTTGCCTTCATTTTCACTTCCCCCCAGAGAAACTTCATTGGGTTGCAGATGGCTTGTATTCCCTGACTTCTTGTCACTTATTTCTTTGGATACATGGCTACAAATCCTATGATAACTTCATGAAGAAAATAAACCACATTTTTCTCATCTTTCTTCAACTACTTATAGGAAGAAAACCTGAGACAGCAGAAATAAAGTTATTTCTATACTCCCAGGGCAGTAAAACCAGTGGCAAATGAATTAGGAGAACTTGAAGAAAGGAAAAACAACTTACAGTTCTTTTACACACTATATTACATGGAGCCTTTAAAATTAAAAGCGGAGGTACCAGGGCTCATATCTTGGTCAAGTGTTTACCATCTCTGCCACTCTTCATCTCTTCCTGGGTCAAACCCCTTCTCTGTTGAATCTGTAATTGTGGTACATGTTTATTATCTAAAATGTCAAGTACAGGACCTGGGCATCACTGTGAAAAGAAAATAAAAAGAAAAATTGCTTTTTGCTTCTACTTGTACAACATCCCTCAAATCCATATTTCTAATTTTCCAAAGGAAGAGTGAAATGGGTTAGGATCAGTAGCCATATTCATTAAAAATATCAATGATGGCAATGGTGTTAGAGTTCTGTAAAAAGCAGTTACAGTAGCCTTGGCTGTGTTTGTCTCCTTTGCAATAGATTATTTTATCTCAGCTTCAAGTACCTGGTTTCTCATTTTAGTGGTAATTCTAATGGCACATGGTTATTCATTGTCCATGTACAGTTACATTGAAGCATGAGTCATTAGGACAAATTCATATATTTTATCTTCGGTGCCATTCTTGGCACAGAACTCCAAAACCATTGGGAGTCTCCTAAATGAGAAATAAAAATCTGTCAAAGGAACAGATTTGGTTGTTCATATTAATAGGCCATTTTATCTTAATGTGATGATGCTAGGCCATTAGATAAGGACATCAGGGCTGCTTCCCAGGACAACCAACATGACTGGGAGGCAGTGAACTTTCCAATTCCTCAGTAGAGAAAGAGTGGGACAGGCACCAAAGTCTTAACTTCATCAAAAATAAGAGCAAGAGCACAGTGACAGGTTTCCAAGAGCTGCTGGCTTGGCAGATGGGAGCTGCCCTTAGGAGAGCGCTATGCTTGCAAAGCTCTCTGCCCCTATCCACAGCTTGCCCTGGGCACTTTTTCCATCTGGCCACTCCCACATTGTATCCTTTTATAGTATACTGCTAATCAAATGGTGTCCTCAAATACTATAGCAAATTGTTAAACTCAGTTAAGAGTCCTGAGGACTTCCAGTGTGCAGCCTACTGTTCAGAAGTGCACTAGACTGTGTGGGCTTACCCCTGGCATCGTAGGTGGGCACAGTCTAACAGCACTGAGTCTTTCACTTGTAGGACTGCATTTTCTTACGTGGACAGCAGCAGAGCGACATTAAAGTTTAGGACACTGGGCCTTCACCCAGAAGTGGAGAGTCAGTTGGTCTGGAAGAATAAAAAAAAAAATCACATCTTGCATCAGAAGTAAAGTATTGAGAGCACCTTGTAAAGTACTAGAGAGAAAATGGGAATTCTTTTTCCATGGGACTAAAATAAACAGAAGATTGATGGCAATTATGCACTGGAAATTGTGTTGATTAGAGGAAATGAGTAAACTGAGTAGGAGTTGGGCCCCTATTTCTCTGGATTTGGATTTGTAAGAATTAATTCACCTTCCTATTTCTGTCCTTGCCTCTTCATTCATCTAAACCTATTCACATTAGTTGTAAGAGTCCTGCTCCAGGCCAAAATCTGATGTGTGGTTCTTTAGGCCAGATTGCGTACAATCACAAAAGCTTTGTGGGGCAGGGCTCCGGAGGGGAAGCTGCCCTCCCCACATCGACACAATAGCACACAGCTGCCTCATGCAGACTTCCGTAAGAAGCCAAAGTCCAGGACTTAGCCCAAGCCCTAGCCCAGTTGTACTCATAGGATCACCAGCATGCTTAGGCTGCATCTCCTACACACCTCATGTACAACTTCCTATCAGAGCCTTGACAGGAGCATTTTTATCTACTCTGTCACACTGTGACTCCTGGACCTTTGTCTATCCTCTCCTGGGTTACTTGCATTAGATTGTTTTGCCTCATCTTCAAATACCAGGGTCCTCATTTTTAGTGGTAATTCTAGCTGTACTTGGTTATTCATTGGTCCACGTATAGTCACATTGAAGCATGAGTTATTAGGAGAAATACATCTGGTTTATCTTTGGTCCTATGGCATCTCTTGTGGTTGTCCAGTGTAATGAGCAGCACACACACACACACACACATGCACACATACACACACATGCACCCACACTCATGTATACTCATTCCTGTGCTATATGTCATCTGAGCTTTGGAATATTGTGGAGCCGGTGAGTTTTCCTTTGTCTTTATTCTGCATTGTCACACTAAGTGAAGATAAGCTTTGGTGTTGCTTTCAGTTGTCCCCAGGTCTTAAGTGACAACCTGAACACTTTGACAAATTGGTATGGTAAGCAGGGAAGACATCGAACATCATTCCAAAGGTTCTGAGTAGCACATCACTTTCAGGCTGTATGGGATGCTAGCGGATTCCACTGGCAGCTTGCCAACCACACCAATGGCTCCTGGGGTGCCCATGAACTATTCACTGACACTTTTCAGTTTAGAGGTAGACCCCTGGCCCTTTGCAAGGTAGAGTGAGGCATTTATCAGAGGGGGCTCTAAAGATACTAGAGAAGGTTCCCTAATCACTGCTCTTGCTCCTTTGATAACTGAAATCCTTCAAGTCCTTGTTAGCTAAATGCTGGCCAGTGACCAGTACCAAATCTAAGCAAGTACCTACCACAACAAATTCTAGCATCCAAAAGGTTTTGAAAAATAATGTAGAAACTCAGGATGACTTTGTTTTGTGGCCTGAAGAGACCTGAGCAAGGTGGTTAGCTTGCCTTCCTGGAAATGGAGATAACCTTACTATACTTAGAAGAGAATGCGGCACCTTGCGAGTTGTGCTACCACAGCGTACCACAGTTGGTATGCTGCTCCTCAAGACTCCCTGAGAGTAGCTACCACCAGGGTAGCAGAGTTAGAACATAAGTGTCAGTGATGGTGGCTAGGGAGGACTCCAACAAGCCTACAGGCACAGATTTCAGGGCCACACAGGCCTTTCCACAGACACAGACTGTCGGGAGCCATTCCAAGATGGCGACCGCTCCTCGCTCCCCCGCCCATCGTGTCTGCCAAGATGGTGCTCATATCCGGCTTCCGGGTTCTTGTTGCTGTGCCTGGGTCCCGCCTATTTAGGGAAATGCCCGCCACTTTTGTGACTCTGCCAATGATATGCGAACACATGTACAACTGTGATTGATCTATGAAACCTATATAGCTCGCTCTGGCAGGAAGTTCATTGTTGCTTGCACGTAGGACGCCGTGGCTAGCGGACGCATGTAAAGGCTTGCATCCCGATCCATAAAGGCTTGCTGAACCCGTTACAAGGTGTCTTAGTGTCTTCTTCCACGGGACGGGAGCGGCGCCGGACAACAGACATGGCACTTCTCCCTCTTTGCTTTTGTTGCGTTTGGTATCTTCCACCGCCATGACCCATTGCCCCTGTGCCACACCATCCTGCCTTGGAGCCAGCTGACTACAGACAGAAGCCTCCACAAACTGTGCACTAAATTAACTTTTCCTTCCTTAGGTTTGGGAAAAGTGGATATTTTCTCAGCAAGGAGAGAAAAGTAACCAAGGCAGGCCATGACTGATGGGGCTGTAACTCGTGTCCATAACATGTTGGGACAGTCAATGTGTCTGGCAGTTTTGATGCCACATAAGAGAGAGGCTGTTGGAGGTTCAGGAGGTGCATCAGGAGTTATTGGTGGTGATGCTGTGGAGTCTGGAGGAGCAGGAGGTTGTGCTGCTGGAGGCAAGGCTGGCAGTGCGGACACTGTGGCTGGCTGAGTGGCTTGTGGTCAATGAAAGTGAGGAGGCAGCCAGACTCATGGTTGCCTGGCAGAACAGGATAAAGCTTCTCTGGCTTGGGCTAGATCTCAGAGCCTCTCAATTGACCTTGTAGGTTTGTCTTGAGGATGAGAATGGCTTTCTTGTCGGGCAGCACACAGGTGCAGAGCCAAGGTGGGCAGACCTGATAAGGCTGAGACAGGAGCCACTGTAAGGAATCTATTCCAAATGGCCTCAGCCGGGCTCTGTCACTTTGTTCCAAATTAGATGGGCAATTTCAACATCAAACGGCCAGCCAGGGCAAAGGTTGACCATTCAACTTCACAAAAGTCACAATATTCTGAGGTGTTATTTTCACTCTGATCAAGAAATCCTCTTTTCAAGTTTCTTAACATCTAATCAAGGACTGCGGGTTTACTCTGGCTTGCACCCAGTCTACCTTTCTATGTGTATGCTGTATGGCCTTGAATGAGGGCCCAACACACAGAGACAGGTTCCCTGTACACAAGGAGCCAGGCTCTGATCAGCTCCAATGGGTGCCCTCATGGAGATGAAGGTCTATCTTGCAAGGGGTGCACAAATATAAACCCCCGGCCTGGTCAGACTCCCATCACAGAGTTGAGCCACCACTTAGGCATATGCCATGACCATGGAGCAGCAGAAATCTGGCCCACTCCAGAGCCATAGCTCTAGGGTTCCAGAAAAATATGGGTTTGGCCTAGAGACTCTGATTAGTCTGTGAGGTACCATAGACAGTCCTATGCATCCAATGCCCTAAACTCTGACTCAGAGAGTGCAAACATGCCATGTCCTGCAGCATCCTGCCTTCTTCACACTGCCCAGTGCCACCATCATACAAATGCCACTGACCCAAGATACAATGCCAAACCAATGCTAGCTCTTTTTAGATATGAATTTTATGGACCAAGGCAGCACAACCACTGTTTGGTCAGCGTGAATGAGGGAGACTTAGACTCTATTTTCTTACATGTGTCATAAGATTTAGGTTCTAAATGTCAACAGAACTTATTAGAAATATATAGATTGCAAACATGACAAACAGGGAACAAGGCAGTCAGATGCTAGGTTGCTGAGACCAGAGAGTTCATAACAAAATAGATCCTCATTTGAGAAAAATTTATTGATACTTCCTCCAAATTATTGTAAATATGTCAATTGCAAACATGTACTAAAAAGGAAAAAAGAAGGAAACTGCAAGCTGGAGTAAGAGTTTCCTCAAGAATGTCATGACCTGGAACAGAAGTAACATCAAATGTACTTAAACTCAGGAGAAAGGCCAAGCTTTGCCTGCCACCATGACTGATAAAAGAGCATATTTCAGATGTGGAAGACTGAAGAATCACAGGCTAGGCTGAGTGCCTGCATGACTAATAACACCTTTGATTAGTTCTCATTGTAAGCTACATGAGTAGCAATCTCTAATCAACTTTGAACAATAGAGGAACTAATAAAAAGTTTGAGTTCAACTGAACCTAATGAACAGTCAGCTCAATAAAAAAGAAATGTTTACTAAATGCTTGTTATGAATCAATCACTTTGTTTCTCAAGTGCCCCACACAGTCCTTTGCAGTCATTAGCGATATTTTGTCTCCTCTGCCTTTTTTGCTGCAGTCCTTGGGAGGAAAGCAGAAACATGAAGTCCTCAGGGAACCTAGGGTCACAGGCCATGTGTGGTGGGGAATCAGCTAGCAGATTTCTCCTCTACTGGCTCTACACTGAATTTCCACCATAAAGTTCCTGGGCTTTCACATCAGTCATTATTCCTCACAGGGAAAAGCATGGAAGATTGCTCTTCTATATGAATTTCGTACAAGGTGAGCCTGTGATATTTTTCCAAAGCAATTTTGTAAGTCAAGCAGGCCCTACTCAAGTAGTTTACTTCCGCTTTTTGCAAAACCATATATGCTGGGGCTGGGGTACAGAGGCAAACCATTTGCTCCAGGGTGGATCTTCAGCACTATGAAAGCAACAACAGCAAAAATCCCTGCACAACTCTAAACAAAGACTGACGGCATTTGTAAAAAGCAAAAGCTTTTTGTGATGTAGCATGAAATTTCATGATTTTAGCATTCATAATGACAAAGGCATGGAAATAGCTCATATGTCCAATAATAAGGAATTAATTAAAAATAGGATATTTTATTGTGTTTCTTGAATGAAGTATTCAGTAAATATTCATTGAATAAGTACTTAAATATGTAAAATCATGTAAATGCTCATTATTTCTGAATTCTTAAAGGAAAAACAAAATTATATAAAAACTGAAACTTGTTTTACATCATAATTTGTGCACTATATAAAATGAGTCCACCAAATAGCATTATACATACTTCATCAATGTGCCTTACTAATAAATCTTTGGAAGCTTATAGCCACCATATGAAGCATTTCTTTTAATTGCAGAGGCCAAGGATAATTTGCTTTCATCTCATTACATCTCAATAAATTTGGCATTAAAATATTTATACAAGCTTTTTCCTTTCCATTGTACACATTTCTGGTGGACTCTGAATATCTGCTATGTAGATGTGTACAGATTCTACAGTATAATTACGAGTGCTTTCAGTGTCTTTGTTTGCATTCACTGTTTTTAGATCTGTGATGTATTTAAATTTATATAAAGGAGAAATACATTCTAAAGCATCTGTACCTATATATTCTAGAAAGCTCTTGATACTTTGCTTATTCCACATGGTATTTTAGAAAGCATTGAAAGATAGGTTAACTTTACATACAAGACATATCTATAGGCTTCCAAGCTATGCTGAAGTAGAATGAACAGATTGTATATATATATATATATATATATATATATATATATATATATATATATATATATATATTACATCCAATGTTGTATTTTGAAATATTTACACATTGTGAAACTTCTAAAACATAAAAGCAGAAGTTATGGCAGCCTTGGATATGCGTGCACACGATATTCACTGCCTGAGTCCTGATGTCTTTCTTATCAGTTACCGTCACAGCCCCCGCTGACCTTCGTTAGCTACTCTGAGAGCTAAGAGACCTGGAATTCTGTTATTTGAATCTTGGAGTTTTCATCCGTGTACATTCAAAAAAATTTCTCATTTCAGCTTACATAATTGCTATGTGGCTTAGACCATTAAGCACTCAATTAATATATTCTGTGATCTAGAAAGTGTTTTAAATCCGTAACTTCAATAGTGTATAAATGAGGGCTTGTCTTTGATCCATTCAAGGTCTAACCAAAGAAATAAAGGGACATATAGATGATTTCAATTTTGTGTAATAAGCATATATGTGATGATACATAAATAGCAAAGGATCAGAATAGGAATTCAAACTTAAGCTTCTTGGAGAAATGCTCTAGTACAATCTTGAATAATCATAAATAATGTAGTAGGTGTAAATGGAAAATAGTTTGCAACAAAGACTTCAAAATATATTATTCAAACTCAACAAGCATTCTGAAACAGGCATATTGTTTAGGAAAAAAAAAAACATGAAGCAGAAAGCAAAAGCACAGTTTGTGAGACTCTTGGTGCATTAATGTTTCATTCCAATTGAATGTGAAATATCAGCACCAGGTGCTGAAGCCCAGAAAGAAGAGAGCAGAGAATGTTACAAGACATGGGACTGGGCCCTGTGGAACAAAGCTAGGATGTTTTCATGTCAAAGCTGAAGATCCTCACCTAGAAGTGGCATGAGAACATGACTTACTGATGTCACCCAGCCTTTCCTGTCTCCTGAAGCCCAGAGTCTCCAGCGGTGGGTGGCGGTAGCCCCAGAGTCCCATGCCTGAAAATGAGCCACTATGTGGCACTCACAGCTGTAAGGGGGAAAAGTCTTCAGTAATGACAGCTTTGATTCAAATTATATTAGCCCCAACACAAGGAAGAGTGTCTTGCAAAGAGTACTCTCTGCAGAATTACAACTATTTGTTGAGTAAGTGGATGAGTGAACAAATGATTTTAAAGCTTGAATCTAAACAATACTGATTGAGAAGCTATCAGGCAAGACTTCTGTGATGGGATAGAACAGCTGGATACTAATGCATGCCAGCTGAGAAATCGGGGCTGGGTTAAGCGAAAGGACATACCTTGCTTCCATGAACTAGCAAATTTGAGGGGGAAAGCCATATTAAATACAGTTAAGCATATTTCTAAGGTCAAAAATTTTAATAACTAAAATTACATTATATACAGTCTTTGGCATACACATTAAGCAATCAAATAAAGCTTGTATTAAAGGGAAACTTAGGGAGATCTATAGAATGCCATGGCATACATTAATGAAGTTTAATGTGCTAGAGTGGTGCTTTCCACACAGAACTATGCCAGTGAATCAACTAGAAGTTTTATTAAAATTCAGACTCATGGGTTGGGGAGATAGCTCAGTAGTCTAAGTGACTGCCTTGCAAGCACAAGGATCTGGGTACTGCATACCATGCTGGCCCCAAACCCTGGGTGTGCCTTGTCAGGCCAAAAGCTCAGCTGGTAGTGCATACCTGTAATCCCAGCACTGGGGAGGCTGAGGCAGGAGGATCATTATGAATCAGAACTGTGTAGTGATACCCTGTAGCTAAGAAAGAAAGACAGATGAAAAAGAGAAAGACAGAAAGGAAAG